>PVIW01012686.1:0-30858 GCA_004026585.1 Noctilio leporinus
GAACATGGTATATGCTTCCATTTATTTGTGTCTTCCTTGATTTCTTTCTTCATTGTTCTGTAGTTTTCTGAGTACAGGTCTTTTACCTCCTTAGTTAAGTTGATTCCTAGGTACTTTATTTTCCTTGTTGCTATGGTAAATGGGATTTGTTTTTTTGCTTCTATTTCTGTTGTTTCATTATTGGTATACAAAAATGCTTTTGATTCCTGGATATTGACTTTATACCCAGCTATTTTGCTAAATTTGCTTATTAGGTTGAATAAGTTTTTGGTGGAGCCCATCGGGTTTTGTATTACACTATCATATCATCTGCAAATAATGACAGTTTGACTTCCTCCTTTCCAATTTGGATACCTTTGATTCCTTTTTCTTCCCTGATGGCTGTAGCTAGAACTTCCAAGACAATGTTGAATAGAAGTGGAGAAAGTGGACAGCCTTGTCTCATTCCTGATCTTAGGGGGAAAGCTTCCAGTTTTTGTCCATTAAGTATGATGTTGGCTTCAGGTTCCTCATAGATGGCCTTTATGATGTTGAGGTATGTTCCCTCTATTCCCATTTTGCTGAGGGTTTTTATCATAAATGGTTGCTGCACTTTATCAAATGCTTTTTCGGCATCTATTGATATGATCATATGGTTTTTATCTTTCAATTTGTTGATGTGGTGTATTACATTTATTGATCTTTCAATTTGTTGATGTGGTGTATTACATTTATTGATTTACGAATGTTGTACCATCCTTGCATCCCTGGGATGAATCCCACTTGATCATGGTGTATGATCTTTGTAATATACTGCTGAATCCGATTGGCCAATATTTTGTTGAGAATTTTAGCATCTATGTTCATCAGAGATATTGGCCTGTAGCTTTCTTTTCAACCTTGTTTAGCTTTTTAGAGAACCAGCTCTTAATGTCATTGGTCTTTTGTATTATTTTTCGTACTCTAGTTTATTTATTTTTTGCTCTGATTTTTATTATTTCCTTTATTTTCACTTTTTTTTGGGTAATTTTTCTAGTTCCTTTAAGTTTAAGGATAAATTGTTTATTTGCAGTATTTCTTGTTTCTTGAGGTAGGGATGTAATGCTGTGAATTTCCCTCTGAGGACTGCTTTTGCTGTGTCCCATAGATTTTTAGGTTGTTTTGTGTTCATTTTGTTTCAAAGTATCTTTTGATTCCCCCCCCCATCTCATTGTTAACTCATTCATTGTTTAATAGCATGCTATTTAGCCTCCATGTTTGTATGTTTTTTAGTTTTTTTTCTTTTGATTGATTTCTAGGTTAATACCATTATGGTCAAAGGACATACTTCATATTATTTTAATCTTCTTAAATTTATTGAGACTTGTTTGTGTCCTACATGTAGTCTATCCTGGAAAGTATTCCATGTGCAACTTAAAAGACTGTATAGTCTATTACTTTGGAGTGAAAAGCTCTGAAAAGACCATTAAATCCATGTGGGCTAGTGTTTACATTTAAAGCCACTGTTTTTTGACAATTTTCTGGTTCAGAGATTTATCCACTTATATCAATGGAGTGGTAAAATCCTGTACTATGACTGTATTTCTGTTATTCTCTCATTTTTATGTCCATTAACATTTTCTCTATTTAGGGGCTCCTATGTTGGGTGTATAAATATTTACAAGGGTTATATTCTCTTCTTGGAGTGATCCTGTTAGTGTTACCCTTCTTTGTCTCGTGTTAGGGCCTTTGTTTGGAAGTCTTATTTTATTCATTACAGGTATTGTTACTCAGCTTTCTTTCGTTTTAATTCTCATGAAATATCTTTTTCCATTTCTTTCTTTTTTTAAAAACATTAAGCCTCTGTCAAAAATGTATTTCTTATTTTAGGGTACAGGATTAGAGGACAAGATGACACAAGTAAAGAAAATTTACAAGAAAAAACTTGACAAAAGTTTTTTAATTAAAGTATTGTAACATTCAGACGAGTTAAAACATAACAAAAGAAACAAAATTGCAAATAAAAATGTTTATGGATTTTCCAAACATAAATAAATGAAATAGTGTTTAGGCAGTAGGGCTCATGCTGATGGCTAGCAGGAAGTAGCAAAGTGTACTCTACTTGGAAAAATTATGAGTGTACAAACAAGCCCAAATTATGGACTGCAACAATTTAATCATCACTGCCATTTTACTTCCAAAATAAAGTCTTGATTAAACCATTCATACTCTATATTGCTCATACCTTTACTTCAAAGACTGAGGAACTGTATACAACAAATGAATTTATTTTCACCATAGGGATAACATTGTACCTCTCTGCCAATGTTACTTGAAAACTTTCCATGTCAGAACAGTTTGACAGCAGATATAAACAATTCAGTAAATACGCAATGATCTTTCACTACAGTCCTTTAAAGATGCATGTTAATTCATGCTATTAACTTTAGGATCACAGTGCATAGAATCAAAATAGAAATGAATTGGGGTGACTTTCAAAGTAATGTTGGATCCCTCACTTTATTTATAATCCCACTCGAACCATTAAGTTCATTTCATAGGCCCTATCATGCATTAATCACTGGGTGGCAGGAGTTAATGAAAACTTTTCCTGTTACAATATCCATTGCTGGCAATGAATGTCCCCAAATCGCCAAGAAAGTCATTGTTATTACTCAATACATTAGAATCTGAAACTTTTCCAAAAGCTTAAAATAATAAAAAGAAAAAAACCCCAGAATTATATTTGACATTTCCTGACACCTGTATTAATACTGTATGACTAATAAAAGCATGTCAGTTGCCTTGACTGAACCAGCGATCAACATGCGCCCAGAGTGCACACAAATAGAAATGCAGTAAAAGGAAGTAGTCTTCATTGCTTATAGGTCACTCCCAGTCAAAAGTTAAAGTTCAAAGCCTGAATGATCAAGGTGCTCATTTTCTCAGTAGGACTATCTTCTGCTAGGAGGATGATAATAGTGGCATCAATACGTATCATCATGATACCACCATTTTGTTTTCTTTGGATTCTTGTTACATGTTCAAACATAAAAAGAATTATCTGCTGATTATCTCTTTTCTTTGCAGCTAGAAAGCATGCTAATAATTCTAAGACAAACTGATTGGACTGAGAGTGCTGGGGACCAGTCTTTTGTTAGAATGGATAAACAGATATGACCATTGCTGTAAACATGAGGATGAATTGGAATATTTTCACCAGTAAACATGACCTGAGGAGAGTCAAAAGGATATCAACTACTAAACTTAAACAGAAGTTGAAAATTTTCCCCTTCATATAAGGTACCTGGTGCACCTTCCATATCTACAATCCACTGCATAATTGAATTTTGAACACTCTTTTCATTTAAAGTCATCCCAGGAGGTGGGTTATTCTGCAAAGCCAGCAGTTCTTTCTGCAGTCATTTCTGCATTGACGCCATGATGGAACCATCCCCTTCTTTTTCCATTTCTTTACATGTAGTCTATGCGTATCCTTCATTCTGAGGTGGGACTCTTGTAGACAGTATATATATGGGTCTTGTTTTCTTATTCATTCTGTCTTATAATTGCAGCACTGAAATCATTTACATTTAAAGTGATTATTGATTGGTTCATATTTATTGACATTTTATTTCTTAAAACTATGTTTCTATGATTTTTTCTTTTTTCTTCTTCTTCATAGAGAAGACCCTTTAACATTTCTTGTAATACTGATGTGGTGGCAATGAAGTCCTTTAGTTTTTTCTAGTCTGGGAAGCTCTTTTTCTCTCCTTCAAAATTAAATGATAGCCTTGCTAGGTAAAGTAGTCTTGGGGGGTAGGTACTTATTTTTCATCACTTAGAATACCTTATGCCAGTATTTTCTGGCTAACATGTTTTTGTTGAGAAATCAGCTCACAACTTTATGGGAGCTTCCTTGTAGGTTACCATCTTTCTCTTGGAGCTTAAAAAATTTATTCATTTGTTATTTTTTTTTAGAAGAAGGCGAAGGAAGGGAAAAAAAGAGGGAGAGAAACATCAATAGATTGCCTCTTGCTTATTCCCAACTGAGGACCTGGCCTGCAAGCCAGGCATGTGCCCCTACCAGGAATCAAACCAGCAACACAGGCTGATGCTCAACCCACCGAGCCATACCAGCCAGGACTATCTTGGGGCTTTTAAGATTCTCTCTTTGTTCTTAATCTTTAACATTTTAATGGTGTAGGCCTCTTTGGGTTTATTTTGTTTGGGATTCTCTGTGCTCCTTGAACTCATGTTTCTCTTCACCAGGTTGGGGAAGTTTTCAGTCATTATTTCTTCAGATAAGTTCTTGATTTCTTGCTCTCTCTTTTCTCCTTCCACTACTCCTATGTTATAAATGTTGTTATGCTTCATGTTATCCCAGAGATTTCTTAAACTATTCTCATTTACATTTTCTACAATATTTGCTGTTTTGATTTAGTGGTTTCTGCTACCTTGTCTTCCAAATTGCTTATTTGATCCTCTAATTCAACCAACCTACTGTTTTTCCCTTCTAGTGTATTCATTTCAGATATTGTAGTCTAATTCATGATTGGTAGTTTTTTTTTTTTTTTAATGGTTTCTCTCTTTTTAATGTTTACTATCTCTTTGTTGAAGTTCTCACTAAGTTCCTTGAGCGTTCTTATCACCATTTTAATGAACTTTATATCTGGTAAATTGCTTTCCCTCATTTCATTTAGCTTTTTCTGAAGATTTCATCTGTTCTTTCATTTGGGGCATATTTCCTTTTTGCTCCATTTTAGCTGTCTTTTTATTTATTTGTTTGTTTCTATGTATTAGGTGGATCTTTTATGACTCCTAGTCTTGGCAGGGAGGTCTTGTGTAGTAGGCATCCTATGAGACCCAGTGGTGCAGTCTCCTTGGTCACATGGTCTTGGGTGCTCCAGATGTTTCTTGCTTGGGTTATGTGGACCCTTCTGTTGTAACCAAGTCTTGATTGCTGTTGGTCTGTTTGTGCAGGCTGGCTGACTGTGAGGACTGACTCTGCATATGAGTTGCTATGCAGGTGCTGACCACATGAAGCAAATTTGCCTTTGGAGGGTCTGATGCCTGCTAAGATCTCCCTTTTAATAAGCCATTTTGGAAGCTAACTGGATCCTACTCTGATACTGTCTGAAGCTGGCCACTGGATGTTTTGGTTTTTAGGCATCTTGGGGGGAACTCTGGTTCATGCCAATGTTAGATGCTGCCTGTGACTGGCCTTGAGTAACCTGTTTGGAGCTATAAGCGATCCCTAGTTTGTGGCTGCCTCTGCTGGGCCTGGGTGTGTATGAGAAGGGCCAAACTGTGCATGAGTGCATGCTTTTACCAGCACCAGGCCCAGGGGCAAGTCACCAAAAGTCCTAAGGCATTCCAGGATCCACTTCTGCTTGCTGGCTGCCTTTTAGGCACAGTCACTGAAAGAGCCTCTGATGGTACTTGAGTTGCATGACATAGGTTCTCAGTGAGTCACCTGGTAGGGGTGAGTGGTGTTTACCATATTGATACAGGTTCAAACTCATGCCAGTTCTGGGTCTGAGGCCACTCAGTAAATGTCCTAGGGTATACCAATCCTCTGGGTGCCCACATACCTTTATAGTGGGGCAGGGTCTCAGGGAGCAGTCAGGGTGAGGTAAGCAGAGTTTATCAGACCCCAACAGACCAAGATTTGGCCATGTGAAGGGAGGGCTCTGCACCAATAAGGCATGCTTGAAAGGAAAATATACCCCTTGTCCTAGAGCTGCACAACTCGGTCTGTCTGAGATTCTGCTAGGAGTTGGAGCTACAGGGTAGGGCTAGTGGGTCTCCCACAAAGAGGAGTTATTGGTCAGTCACAGAATCCAGTCAAGGTCTGGATTCTGCCCAGACCTTGGCAGGGCAGGCCCACTAGGAGTTGAGAGGGTGGGATTAGAGGATCTCCCATGAGGGGGAGGCACCAGTTAGGTTTACAGGGAATTAGGGTAATGGCCCCCACCACACAGCTATACCGTTCAGTCACTGACAGCCCCTGAGTCTGCACAGACCTCTACATCGCATCCCAGGAAGCTGACTCCTCAGCAGTGTGTGAGCTCCAGAGTGCAGGGTGATAGGGACTCCTTAGGATGGGGCTATTGTGTTCTCCCAGGATGATGCCATAAGGAGGGGAGTACTCCACCTAAGAAAGATGGCCGTTGTGATGTGGGAGAGCGACATGGCACAGGGGTTTCAATGGCTGTCCTCTACCTCCCTCCTCATAGCCACAAACCCTAGTCTCTCCTCGTATGACTCCAATATGCTCTGCCCTCCTTCTGCCAGAGCTCAGGGAGAGTGTTTGCAAATGAGATTTTTGTGCATCAGGCCTTTAAGAGGGTGTGTGTGTCTCTAGCAGGCAGAATCCCTGCTGATTGTCATAGCCAGATATTATATGGGTGTCTCTTTCTGGCCCTGGTGCTCTGGGCTGGGGAGAATAGCTTGGTGGTGAGGCCCCACACTCCTCAGGGGGAACCTTTGCAATAGAGATATCTCGCAGAATCTCAGCTGCCTGTGGGAGCGGGGCCATCTCTTCTTGAGTCTGTGCCCTTCCTTCCAGACTCAATGTAATTTCATCTGTGAATCCTTGGTTATAAGACTTCTATTCAGCTTCTTCAATTGGTTATTCAGGTTGATTGTTCTATATTTTAGTTATAATTCCAGTTTGGTCTTGGGAGGAGGTGAGTGTAACATCCACCTACTCCATCATCATCTTGAATCACCCAGTGGAGAGAAATTCTTAAGTTGTCTTAAATTAATGTTCACCATTCATTTATCCAATCATTTCTTCACTCAATATTTAATAAGTACCCACTATGTGCCAGGCACTGAGCTATGTACTGGGGATATAGGAATGAACCAGACACACAGCTTTGTCTTATGGGCCTTACAGTCTGGTAGGTTTATGGGTTTGTGAACAATACTTGGTTTTGTGTAAAGCACACAGATAAATGAGTAAATAAACTCCATTAGGAGCTTGCCCTTGTATAGTAGCCTGGAATTTAATAAGAATATCAAGTAAGTAATCATAATATTTATATGTAATCAGAACATATTTTAAAATTTAAAATAAAATTTAAAATATTACCAAAAGTATTATATCTATAGTGTATCTGTTATTTTGATTCACCACTGGTCCTTCCCTGTCTCCCGACTCCTATGGTGGTATCTCATACCCCCAGCCACAATTATTAACCTGAAGGAAAGGACTGCGGCCTGTGCCCCTCCAATCAGAAATTTCCCTGGGATTTTCCTACTGAAACCAGAAGAGAAAAAGGACTTTTCTCTCTCTGGTAATGAAGCTGTAAGAATGACTCTAGAGCTATTTCCATCCCTTGCTATGGGAAGAATTAATTCCAACAGACCAAAGCTGCCAGATGGAGAGGGACCCAGGGATGGAGAGCAACACTTGGGAGGGGGGACAGAGAGGGGAAGGGGGATGGAGAGGAAGAAAGGGAGGGGGATAGTACATGAGGGAGAAAGACTGGGGTGTGTGAAGTGGGAGAGAGACTGGGGGTGGCGGGGAGAGAAAGAGTGGGAGAAAGGTGCTGGGAACTTAGAACTGAAAGGTGAAGCCTTTGCTCTCAAGGTGCTCAGCATCCAGCTGGGAGGTCACTATGGATCCAGATGGTCAGTGCCACCATGAGGAGGGCTTACACTGGGGCTTGCCCTGAATGGACTGAGTGGGGTTAGGGTGGGGGTTAGGGAAAGCCTTTGGAAGGAGAACTGGCTCTTGAGGGATGAACACATCTGGTGTCCCAAGGTGTGAAGGCCAGGACTCTTGGTGCATTCCTATAACTCCCAGAAGTGCAGATCAGCTGTAGCACAGGTTGTGTGTTGGAGGAGCAGGGAGGCAGGTGGAGAGGGCTGGGCTGGAAGCAGTTTCAGCATTGTCAACTTTATCCCCTGGGCATTGACCAGCATTTGCTGTTGTAAGTGCTAAGCATACCCTGTGACCTACAGACACTGGAGCCTGGAGAGAGAGTTGTAGAAACTGGCACACTTCCTCAGCTCACGATTCCCCTTTCCCAAGTGACATCTGAATGCCATGTTTCCAACAAAAACTCCAACAGAGTTCCCTGGGTCAACCCACTTCTCAACACTGTCACTAAAAGGATCATACACAAACTACTCCCCTGCCCTCAATCCTCAAATCTAAGCATTTGCTGTCATTGTCCAGGCAACACAACAGTTTTCTAGCTTTTCTTTGCCATTCCCCCCACCCCCTTTTTTTTTTAAGTTCAGGGAATGACTTGCAGTTCTTGAAGCATGCTGTACAGATTGCATGTCTAATTTATTCAACTTAGCCAGAGACACTTGAGATAATTACAGTGGGAAATTCCATTTTCTGAAAAAACCTAGATGCTGAGAGGGTTATTTTGCCAGGTTCTCTGTGGGATTCTGTGCCCTGTAGAAATAAAAGAGCACTTGATGTGCCTGCTGTGGGGATTTTCAGGCTCAAAAGCTTGAACCTTTTCAGTGTTTCCAGAGATGTGAGACTGATACTATATAGCATGCTCTTCAAAATTCAGTTTAGAAAACATATAGCACATTCAGTGATATAAGGTACTTTCCAAGTTGATATTTCTCTGCTATATTTCCAAGTTTCCAATATATGAATACCCATTATAATCTTGGAGATGGGTTGCAAGTAGAATGATGAATTACTTTAAAACTTATGTTAATCTATATTTATGAAGGTCACGCATATATAGGAGAGGGCACAAATTATCAAAATACAGCCTGGACTGTGAGAGTCCTATGAAGGAGGTGGTTGGGGGAATGGGCTCTAGGCTGGTTGGTTTATACCAACCTTAATTGTATATCCTTTAATGAGTTGTTTATTATCTCTAGGAATTGTTTAGCCTTAGGAGGGGCAGCCTCTCTAGAGTCAGCAAGACCCCAGATGTCAAAGCATCAGAATACAGAAAATAAAAGCCATAGTTAATGCAGGGGGGCAGGTGGGAGAAGATAATCTAGCGGTAGGGTGGTTGGATAGAAAGCATTCTGGATTAAGATGCAGGGGACCTAAGATGCTGCACTAATGAATGATTCACATCTTGCTATAGTGCCACACACTTTAATGAAGAAACTGGGGCTCAGAGAAGTTCATCAGGTCACTGATGGAACAGCAGCGAGGCTGAAACCCAGGTCTCTCTGACTTGCCATTCTTAACCTTTATGCTTTTCTCCTCATTGTTCAAACCATTTTATTCCTGCCTTTCTAACCTCAAAGGGTTTTTAGAAGATACTGACTTTAAAAAAGTGAATATGCTTTGTAACAAGTAAAGAGCTACACAGAAGATAAAAATTTTATAAGGTTATATTATAGGAATGTTGCTAGGATTCAACCTTGAAATATATAAATTCAATTTATAGAAGCTTAGAACTGGGGGAGATGTTTGGAGATCATTTGGGCCCTGTCTGTTCTCAAACAGGTGAAATCCAGAATGACTTACCTTCTCCTGGAGGGCTGTTAGACTCTCCCCAGAGCCTTGTGCATTACCACTGAGATGAGACAACAATCAATGGATGTTTATTTCACAGTGACTTTGCTTAGTAAGTTACTTGTCAGTGTACCAGTAGGACCTAGTGGTCTGAGTATTATTAACAAAACATCCAGAGGTTCTTAATTTACCCAAAGGATGAAACTTGAGCTCTGGCTCAATACATTACAGATTACCCAGTTTGGTGTGCTTAGTCCCAGCCTCGCAGAATTCATAGCTCTTTGCTGTAGGAAGTGGTGGCAGGAGCTCTGACCTAAAGGCAGGGTCCTGAGCTCGAGTACTACTCAGCTGCAAACTAGCTGGGTGATTGTGGATGGTGACTTGATCATTTTGAGCATCACTTTTCCAAGTTAGAAACCCAAAGAATGGGGCTAGATGATGTCTCAAGCCCCCTTTCCAGCAAGGACAGGTGACATTCAATCATTTAGAATTTGGATGGTTAATGTCATTTTGATAAAGGGGCAAAGTACTGCTAAGTAGCTGGGAAGTTGGCTATTTTTGTGATTTCTGGTCGTTCATAAAACGGAGAAAGATTTATATGAATAGCTGAGTTCATCTTCTACTCTGATGCCAGCTATCTGCTGACTCCACTTGCTTGGTTAGTCTTGGCTTGTGGCGGTAAATTATACTTAACTGCTTCTGCCTGGGAATGATGCTCTCTAAATCAGCATGGGAGGAGAGACTCTCTGTCAAGGAAGATTTTCATAGGCTGCTCTAACCATTGGAAAGACAGCACAGTGTCTGGCAACAGCTTCTGCATATTAGTTTATGTCTTGGCAATTGTTTTCTTAATAACCCAAAGCTGTCAATGAAGCGTAGCTCACGTGGCTTGGCCTCTGGGTTGCCTTCTCTGCATGGTAAGGGCTTATTCATCACATCTTCTTCATTCCCCACTGAATCTTCCCTCTGTATGCCGCACGATGAAATGAACTGACCTATTTCCAGATAATTAGATCATTAAACAATATCCCCCATTAAAAAAAATGAGCTAATTTTATCCAAATTAAACTGTATATTAGTGCCTGATTTAGTAATGTCATCCATATGGCTCTCCAGTGTGGGTTGGCCCAGCATCTGTGAATTGATGGTAATTCTCAGCACTGGTGCTTAATCAAACATGCCCCTACACTTGCAAATAATCATTTTTTTGTTCTCATTATCTAGCAAAAATACACAAGCCATTTCAATGTCACCTTGAATATTCATGTTGTTAAAAAAAAAAAAAAGACATTTCTGTGCCACCTGTTGCTGGTTTGCTGAGCTTGAGGAGTTACGGGAGTTCACAGAGTTAGACGCTTCTTAAATTTACTCACAAGTAGGAAAGAAAGGTAAAAGCTATCTCTGCTTTGCCTTTTCAGCCGCAAAGACTCCACAAGAAATTGCAATGGCTTGTGAGAGAAAGCGGCAATTAGGTCATTTTAATGGGAAGGAGACGCCCCTACAGTAATATAAGTGACAGGCTTAATCACCTCTCGGTGAGGAAAATGTCCAGGATTCAGCAGTACTTTACAGAAATGGAGACTTGCTCAGAAAAAGCTCTCAAAAGCGAAAATGGAGCGCTGCTGATTGCGCCCATGTGCTTCTAAAGCACGGTGTCTCTGCCAGGTGCCTCAGCTCCGCTGAAGGCCACTTTATGCCAAGAAACCTGGACTCACAGGACTTACTTAGGAGTCATGTCATGAATAGCCAAGACACCGGGGTTTTCAACTTACCAAGCACGCTTTAGGCTGAGAAGTGAGGTGAACAGTATTAAATTGGTATGTAGATGCTAGATGGGGGTTTGTTACCTTTCTGGCAACTTTCTATATTTGTGATATGGAATGTAAGTTATTGAAGTCATTTTAAATAGAGGGATGCAGTACATCCTGCCTTGGGGGAAAAATTACTGGTGGTGAAAGTCTCTTTCACCACGTACGGTAGCATAGGTTTGAGTTTGGTGGTGGCATAATTTGGACATAGAGAGGGTAGCTGACAGGGCCCGTGCCTCCCATAAACTCTGAGCACTAATTTATATACACAGAGTATCTGTGACTACCTGTGTATACCTGTGGCTCTACTTGAAGTGTTTTTGTTGCTGCTGAATGCTGCGTGTGCATGTGAGTATGTGAGTGTGTGAGAGTATAAAGCTGAAGTGCTGAAGTAGTGGCCCAGAGGCAGCTAAAGGCAGATGAAGAGTTGGTGAGTAAGTGCTCCAGCTACCTCCCAACTTGGTTGAGATAAATTTGAAACTTATTCTCCCATCTCTCAGAGTTCTCCAGGGAACTTGACTTCCAGTTGCCTGTAGCAGAAACTTGCTCCAGAATGCACTTTTAACGGACTTCCTTCCCATTCCCATCTTATTTCTCCATTCCATTGCCATCATTGTTTCTCAAATGAACTAATTCATTTATATCCTTGCCTCAGGCCTGCTTCTGGGGAAACTCAAGCTAATTTAAGGAGTGAGGTTGTCTCTGAGTAAGACAGGGTACTTGTTACTGGGACATAATGTGGCTCTTTCCACTCACCATGCTAATATCTCAGAGGACAATTATGCAACTTGACATAGCATATTCCTGCTTGCCTCATGACAGTAATTAAGGTCAGAGAGATTCTCTAATTCTTAGCAGAGTGGAAAGTAAAGTGATAATGGATTTAGTCAGGCTAATATAATGCTAGGTTTTGCTACAATAACAAGTTAGCTAAATCACAGTTTAAGGCCAATTAGATGGATCTCCTTGGTGACTTTCTTGTAGCAATAATTCTAGAATTCAGCCTGTTTCCATCTGGGGAAAGCAGAGCCAACCGGGAGTGCTAGGGAACCAGGGGAAGGCAGTAGCAGGCAGTGTTCTTTGAAGGGGCAAGATCTGAGGGGCAGGTGGGGATGAGCAAGTCCTGGGAGAAGCATTAAATAGGCCCAGTACAGGTGGTAAAACTACCTGCAGGCAAGATGTATGTTAAACATATGTGCAAAAAGTAAAAAGTCCTTAATCACTCATCAGAATAAATGCCTGGTTTGACTTCAAAACTATCAGACATTTACACTCTGAGGTTACCCCAACTCAGTAACTA
Source organism: Noctilio leporinus (assembly GCA_004026585.1). Lineage (NCBI taxonomy): Eukaryota > Metazoa > Chordata > Mammalia > Chiroptera > Noctilionidae > Noctilio > Noctilio leporinus. The sequence goes on from PVIW01012686.1 coordinate 12,524, forward strand.
TTATGATAGTTTATAAAACAACAGGTCAACTAGTGCAGCTAGTTAGTGAAATAATTGGTAGCTGGCTCATTGCAGAAGTCACACCAATCAAAGAAAAAATCAAACCAATCAATTTGCATCTTGTTGTTGGGAAAGACAAATGGTGGTGAGGTTGTATTTTTTTCACTTTGCAACTGCTAAGTGTAGGCCCAGTTAAAACGTAGAGCTCCGAGTTCAGCAGGATGGACTTTAACAGGGTTATCGATTCTAGGGGCTTTATCAGGAACACAGGAATAAAAATAATGCAAAATATAATTTAAAGGATACAGCCATAGGGAATTTATCAATTGCTGTTTTTTCCAAATTATTAAACTCCTCCTAAATAAGGAGTGACATACGAACATAGGATTTTGAATCAGAAAATCAGAGGTTGAGTTTCAGTTTTATCACATATCAGTTGAGTCACTCAGAACAGTGACACAAGTGTTCTAATTTCTCCACTTCAGTTTCCTCCTGTCCAAAATGGGGATGGTAATGATACCTGGATCTGAGACTTGATGTGAGGATTAAATGACTTCACAGAGCTCTGGGCATGGTGTGCAGCCTGTGGCAAGTGTGTAATAGCGGCAGTATTGTTCATATCCTGTGTAAAGCTGGGTTTCAGTTATTTATTATTTCAACAAATATTTATAGAACATGTATTGCGAGGAACTGTGTTAGATGGTGGGAATAAAATCGCGAATAAGCAAAAAGCTCAATTCTTGTCCTGAAAGTACTCAGAGTCTGGTCAAGCAGATAGACCAGCAGACCACACACATTTCTTAAAGGGCCAGATGGTAAAGGATATGTAAGTGAATGGACGTGGGTATGTTCCAATAAAACTTTACACAGACAAGTAGAGGGCCAGATTTGTCGTGTGGGCCATAGTTTGCTGACCATTGAGATAGTAATATACAGACATTGAGAGCTGGCATTTATTGAATGCTTACCATGTATTTGTTTGTTTGTTTTATTCAACCAACTCTTATATGTATAACAGTTACTACGAGCCAGGCAATGATCAAATTACTTTACATACTTTAACTGATTTCTTTACACGATGAAGTTGATATTTGTATAATTCCCATTTTACAGATGAAAAAACTGAGTCTCCAGGAGATTAAATAAACAAGAGGTGGGATTGGAATTTGAACCCAAACAACCTAGTGCCAGAATGTGAGCTTGCGACCATTATACCACACTAGGTCCCTTACGTAAACACTTCACTATGAACTGTAATTAAAGTGCATGAAGGGGTTAACAATAATGCATTTCCCCGGCCACTTTGAGGTGAGGAGTTTAGTTTTGTTTCTGAACAAGTGGTTGCAGGTGGCTTGTTCATAGTTTTTTGAAATGAGACATGAGTCACCTCTTTCAGGCCACAATCTCATTTCTTTCTTTAAATGTCTTTGAGTTTGAGGATTAAAATATTATCATCCCTCATGCCACTTCATCTATAGACAGCCCACAGGAGATGGTTGTTATTGTCACCTCCGTAGGGCAGCTGAGGAACCAGAAGCTCAGGAAGAGTCTAGGATCACAGCTGAAAGTGGCAGTGGCAGGATTGGAACCTGGATTCTGTAATTCTGAGGCCATGCATTCTTGCCCCTGAGTGCCAGGACATATTGTCCTGTATGTGCACATATTGTCCCAGATCCTGCTCTGGGTCTCATCAGCTAATCAAAGTAGGGGAAAAGTGAGAAGAATTTGTTGAACTGAGCATAGCTGGGAAAGGAGGTGGTATTCATCTTATTCAGACACTGTCTTTGGAATACAAAGGATTTAATAAGCAATAGTGTGCCTATCCTGATAATCAAAGTTCCTGAAAAATAATGACTTGGCCTGGAGGTGGCATTACGTGGGACACCAGCTCAGTGTCTTTCAAAACTGATAATTTTTATGTTCTGCCATAAATGATCACTTAAGCAGCTTGAAATCAAAATGGGGCACAATGCCCCCTGTGCTTGTGGGGTTTGTGCTAGAGAGTTGAGCTTGATCTTGAAGAGAATTGCCCATCTGTGCTGAAAACATCCACAAACTCCACATTTTAATGAACAGTGGACTACAAAAAGCTTGTCTTGAATGGAAGGAGGCGGAAGCACAGGAGGTTTCTATGCTGGGTGGAAAGGAGGGCAGATGGACTCTGATATGGCTTTGGAAACTATCTGGGAGGCTCTGTGGGCTGAATTGTCCCCCTCCCCCAACCTGAAATATATGCTGAAGTTTTAACTCCTGATACCGGTGAGTGTGACCTTTTTTTGGAAGTAGGGTCTTTACAGTTGCAATTAAGATGTAAGTTATGATGAGGTCATACTGGAGTAAAGTGGGCCCTTAATCCAGCCTGACTGGTGTCCTTATAAGAAATGGGGAAAGGTTGGGGGGATGATGGTCATCTGAAGGTGACAGAGACAGAAACTGGAGTGATTAAGCTACAAGCCAAGGAAATCCAAGGTTGACAACCACCACCAGAAGCTAGGAAAGGTAAGGATGGATTCTTCTTTACAGGTCTTTGAGGGTAAATGGCCCTGCTAACAGCTTGATTTCAGACTTCCAACCCAAAAAACTTGTTTTAAGCCACTTAGTTTGTAGTCCATTTTACAGCACCCTTAGGAAACTAACACAGGTGTTTCTGACTCATAGAGGGCAAGTGGGTGTGTGTGTATGTAGGGGGAGAGGAGTTGAAACACTGAATATCTGTTCACTCATTTCTTCTTTTGTCAAACAGGAGGCAGTATTATATGGAAATTAGAAATAAGACAGGAATCAGACAGATCTACATTTGAATTTCAGCTCTGCCGCTTTTATGCTGGATGACTTAATAATAACCTCTAACATTGTTGAATTATGATATTCTAGGCCTTGTGTGAAAGGAAACTGAGGCACAGAAGAGTAAGTCACTTTCCCAAAGTTAAGTAGCTCATAAGTGGTTGTGGAACTAGAGTACAGATACTCTGACTCGGACTTCTTCTATTAACGACTGCGAAATACTCAAGACCGTTGAACTAGGTCTTAGTTTAACTGATCATTTTTTGCTTTTTATTTTTGTCTCGATTACATTTATTTCTGCTCTGAACTTTATTATGTCTTTTCTTTTACTTCAAGTTCTATTCTTTTTCTAGTTCTTTTAGGTGTAAAGTTAGATGATTTATTTTGTAGTTTTTTTCTTGTGGTATGCCTGTGTAGATATGAACTTTCCTTTTAGAACTACTTTTGCCAACCCCCCAGAATTTTGTAAAGCTGTGTTTTCATTTTCATTTGTCTCAAGGTAGTTTTTGATTTCTTTTTGGATCTATTGGCTGTTTAGTAGTATGTTGTTTAACTTCCATGTATGTGTTTTATGTGTTTTTTTCTTTTTCAGTATTCTTCCTGTAAATTGATTTCTAGTTTCCTGCCATTGAAATCAGAAAATATGCTTGATATGTCTTCAGTCCTCTTGAATTTATTGAGGCTTGTTTTGTGGCCTAGTATATACTGGAAAATGTTCCATGTGCACTTATAAGAATAATGTGTAATATATAGTTTTGGGATGAAAAGTTCTTTAAATGTCTATTTAGTCATTCTGGTCCAATGTGGCATTTAAGACCCTTATTTTCTATTGATTTTCTGAGGTAAATGGAATATTAAAGTCCTCAACTATTGTATAACTGTTAATTTCTGGCTCTATGTCCATTAATATTTGCTTTATATACTTGGGTGCTTTTATGTTGGGTGTGTGGGTATTTACAACTGTTACATAAAGGGGATTGACCCCTTTATTATGTAATATCTTTCTTTGTCACTTTTTATTTTCTTTGTTTTAAAATATATTTTCTTCTGATATGAGTATTGTTAGTCCAGCTTCCTTTTTGTTTTTATTTGCATAGAATATCATTTCCCATCCCTTTCATTCTCTTTATGTCCTTTTACATCTGTAGATGGTTCTTATTTTAATTTTTATCCATTCTGCCACCCTGTGTCTTTTGATAGAAGCATTTAGTTCATTTACAATTAAAGTAATTATTGGTAGATATATACTATCATTATTAAGTTAATTGTTTTTGTTGTTCTTCTCTGTTCCTTTCTTCTTTTCTTGATCTTTCCTTTTGATTTGCTGTTTGCTGATTTTCTTTTCTTTCTTTCTTTCTTTTTTTTTTTGTTTGCTGATTTTCTTTTGTGTTTTGTTTGGGTTCCTTTCTTTTCATTTTTTGGAGGTTTTTGGTTACCATGTGAGATCTATCTATATATCTATGTAGATATTTACCTACCCATGTATATGTGTGACAGTTATTTTAAGCTGATAGGTGTTTAAGTTCAAACTTTAAAAGCACTGAATTTTTACTTTCACTCTATTCTGTTTTTGACATCACGTTTTATACCATTTTGTTTTGTGTATCTCCTGATTATTTGTTGTATTAGTTGCAGTTAATTTTGCTACTTTTGTTATTGCTACCTTCATATTAGCTTTTTAAGTGGTTGATTCACTCTCTTCATTATGTATTTGCCTTTACAAGTGATATTTTTCTTTCTTGTATTTCTTATTTCTGGTTATGTTCTTTTCTGCTTAAAGAAAACCCTTTATTTTATTATTTTTCTTTTTGCAAAGCCTGTTTAGTGGAGGTGAACTCCTTTAGTTTATGCTTGTCTGGGAAACTCCCTTTCAATTATGAATGATTACCTTGCTGGGTTTAGTATTCTAGATTGTAGGTTCCCTTCTTTCAACACTTCAAGTGTTTCCTGCCACTCTCTTATGTCCTATAGAGTTGCTGCTTAGAAATCAGCCCATAGGCTTCTAGGGTTTCCCCTATTTTTGCCTTCAAGATTGTCTATTTCTCTTATTTCTTTTGCAGTTTTTAATTATGTGCTGTCTTTGCGTGGGCCTTTTTGGGTTCATTTGTTTGGAACTTTCTGTTCTTCCTGGACTTGGGATATCTGTTTTCTACTCCAGATTGGAAAAAAGTTTTCAGACATTATTTCTTAAACTATACTTCCTGCCAATTTCTCTCTCTCTTCTCCTTCTGAAATCACTATAATGAGAATTAGAGCTTTTTAAAATAAAGATTTTATTCATTATTTTTAGAGAGAGGGGAAGGGAGAGAGGCAGAGAAGGAGAGAGACATCAATGTATGGTTGTCTTTCACCTGCCTCTAGTTACAGACCTGGCTGGAGACCTGGCTTGCAACCTGGTCATGTGCCCTGGCTGGGAATTGAACCAGTGATTTTTGGGTTTGCAGGCCAGCACCTTATCCATTGTGCCACCAGCCAGGGCAGAATTAGAGCTTTGATGTTATCCCAGAGGTCCTTTATATTATCCTAATTTCTAAAAATTCTTTGTTTCATTTTCCTCCTCTGCTTAGGTGATTTTCACTAATTTGTCATCCAGCCATCTAATCCATTCTTCTGTATTACCTAGTCTGCTGTTGATTCCTTCTGACATTGTCTTCATCTCAGTTATTGTAGCTTTTATCCCTGATTGGCTCTTTATTATATTTTCTAACTCTTTGTTGATGTGCTTTCTGAGTTTTTTTATTCTTTTGATTTATTTTATTGATTATGCTATTACAATTGTACCAGTTTTCCCCCTTTGTATACCTCCACCTGGTACCCACTTTTCTTGTATACCTCCACCTGGTACCCACTTTCCCTTCAGCAGTCCCCCTGCTTAGTTCATGTCCATGGGCTGTGCGGCCTGGTGTGGGTGAGCTAGAGTACCCTGTTGGGACTGCTGGATCTAGCTCCAATTGGAGGACCCTGTGCATGCCCCCTATGTCACTCTCTTGTTCCTGCTGGAGTTAGCTCCAGAGGTGTGGCTTGGGACACACTACTTGCAGCCTTGCAGGATGGCCAGAACACTTGGTTGGAGCTCCTGCATATACTATCCAAGGTTGTGAGGAATGTAGACAATGGCACTCACCAGCTCCTCTGATTCTGATGGGTTCCCTCAGATTCTATGGGCTTCCCATGGTCCCTAGGCTTCTCTGTGTGGTCTTTCACTTCTTTGTTGTATATAGATTGTTTAACTGTCTTTTAGTTGTCTCTCAGGAGGAATTGTTCTACATATAGGTGTGCATTCAGTATGGTCATGGGAGGGCATGAATGCAGAATTTCCTTCTGCTGCCATCTTGGACCTGCCTCTACATTTTCACATTGTATCCCAACCCTCATCCATAAACCCTGCCATGACTACTGTTTTCTCCATCTCTATGATTTTGTCATTTGAGAATGTTATATAAATAGAACCATACTGTGTGTAACTTTTTGAGATTGGCTGTTTTGTTTTTTTTCATTCAGTATAATAGCAAATATTTTTGAGCCCTTCTATATGCCAGAAACTGGGCACAAAGAAGTCAAGCCCCCTCATTTTAGCTTCTGCTAATCAATTTGCTGGTTTGCTTTCTTAGTGGTAAGAAAATGTTCCCAAATTCAACAATAATGAGCAAAACTAACAACAAGCAAAACAGAACCAAGTACATGAATACAAGGAATAGGCCTTCAGGGTCAGGGGGAAAGGGGTTGAGGGGAGGGGGGAGGCAGAGGCAAGAAAGGGGAGCAGCTTAGACAAGAACCTAGTATAAAGGAACCATGGACATGGACAACAGGTGGGATTGACTTTGGGGGGAATGGTGGGTGGGGAGGGGGACAGAGGGGAGCAAAAAGGGGATGGATGTAATACAACAACAATAAAATTTAAGAAAAAAAAAAGAAAATGTTCCCAAAATCAAAAAAGATGAAGAGACTTTTTTTTTTTTTTTTTTATGTCAACCTTCCTCTTTTCACATTGGCTTATATTTCCATTTTATTCCTAAAGCCAAACATTCTCAGTATTGTTATTAAGGAGTCTGTGGAGAGGTTATGTGATGAGGAAAATACACAGTGACAATATTTTAATCTGAACAGCTCTACCAAATTACCCTTTATTGCAGTGGTGGCCTGGAAGCCTTAATTGAGACTTTCTGCAGGTTTTTGGCTGCTTTTGTGTTTCCACCTACACTTATCACAGCTGTGTGGTTTGGTGCATTTCTGTACAAAAGTTAATTCTCTGTGACTTGATTTATAGCAGGAAAGTGGAAAAAAGTAAGATAAGCTGGCATGTTATCTGTTTGAAATGTACTGAGAGAACTTTTCAGTCTATGAAAGTATAAGGCAGAGCATAGAACAGATGCTTATTTTGCAGAAAGATTAAGATTCTAATAAATTGGTTCATAGCCTCCTCATTGTTACCTGGAAACTTTGTGTCCTGAGCAAGTCAACTCCTTTGGACCTCTTCTTTGAAAGGAGAACTTTGGATTATTTAAGTTTTAAGGTCTTTTACAAATGGGAAAAATAATCTATTTCTGTGTTTTGTGATCTTAGTTTATATAGATATTACATCTCAGAATGTCAAGACTAAGATTATTTTAAAAAGAAAAACATTGGAGGCCCTTATTGTCCATTCACTATCCAGCTCCCAAACCTACCTGCGTTAGTACCCACTTAACATTGTTGAAATCTTACTGTGCTCCCCTGAAATAAGTGTCCCCACTGGCATCGAAGACCAACATTTTTTGAATGCTTTAGGGCCTTTACAAGGTTTTCGTTCTAGCACTTCTCTCTTCTGCACCCTTTTTTTCTCCTTCCTGGCTTGCTGACTGCTGCATATGAATGAGCTCTAGCTCAACCCTCCTTTGGTGCCATGTCCTCCTCTAGCTGCTACCCTATTTCTCTTCCTCCCTTCACTGCAAATGTTTTGAATCATCCACATGTGCTGTTTCCTGTCCCTTACCTGCCATTGCCCTTTCAGCTATGTCCAACTGGGATGCCATGTTCATCAAGCCAATGAAACTGGGTTTGTCTTCAACAACTTCCATATGGCAAAAGTGCCACATGGCCCTTTTCTGTCTTCATCTTGGTGACACCTCAGAATCTTTGATCTTCCTCTTTCCTGAATCATTCTTATCTTAGCTTCTGCTGTGCCACTTTCTTTAGGCCATTCCTCCTTATTCTCCTTTGGTGGCTTTCTGTTCTCAGGGTTTGGTCCTGAACCTTTGTTTATGTCTCTCTGTACATACTCTTAAGAAGTTTTCATCTAATCATATAGTTATGAAAACATGAATTCTGATGATTCACATGTATATATTTTGACTCAGTCTTCTCCCTCAGCCCTAGATTTTTGTATCTAATATTCTACATGACATATGAATTTAAGGATTTCATAGAAATCTCAAACTTATGTGCAAAACAAAAATTTTCCTTTCCTAACCTCCTTTTCTGTGCTTTCCTTACCGAGTTTCTCAAACCATCATGCTAGGTTCTAGGCCCAAATTGATTTTTTCCCTTTATCTCATTTTCCTTTTCAAATCCAAGTCATTTGGGCTTAATGCTTTGCAAGTTTTTCCATTTTACTGTCTTCACCCTTGTTTCCCTGGTCAGTGTCATCGCCATCTCAGCTGGCAATTGTAATGTGTCCTAACAGTTATTTTACTTGCCTACATTTTATTTTTTTTACATTCATTTCCATGCTTCACCACCTGCTATGATCTTGTTTTACTTATTTATTAACTGTTTATTCCACCTTTTCCCCTGAGGTCACAGATTTTTTTCCCTTGTTCATCACTATTTCTAGAACAGAAGTAAAATTTTGAACAAAATAAATAAACGAGTGAAGTGGAAAGGAAGTATTTTTTCCATCTTTACTGATATACTTGACATATAACATTATCCAAGTTTAAGGTGTACACTGTATTGACTTGATAGGTTTATATATTACAAAATTCTTACCACCATAGGTTAGCTAAGAACTCATGTCACATAATTATTATTTACTTTTTTTGTGGGCAGAACATTTAAGATCTACTCTGTTAGCAACTTTACATAAGATAGTGTTACTAACTACAATTGACATACTGTAAGTTAGAACCCCAGAATTTACCTGTCTTACAATGGAAAGTCTGTACCCTTTAACCATCACTCCCCCATTTCCCTCTCCTCCTAATCCCTGATGGCCGCCATTCTCCTCCCTATTTTTATATTCTGCTTTTTTAGACTCTGCATATAAGTGATACAGAGTATTTGTCTTTCTGTTTGACTTATTTAACTCAGCATACTGCCCTCAAATTCCACCCATATTGATGCACATAGCAATATTTTGAAAGGAAGTACTTTTAGGCATAAGAACAACAACAGCAACAACGTTGTTAATAATTGCTAACTGAAGTAGTGCTTACTCTGGAGAAGGAGCTCAAGTTTTTGGGCTGGAGAACTGAGGCTTGGCAATGGTTGATGACTTGCTGCTAAAGGAAAGGACCCACAGCCAAAAGGAGATAAATAGGTCTCCATGCTAATTTGGACATATGCTCTTAGCATTGTCAATACTAACCCATTTTTTTTTTTCCTAGGGAGCTCTAGGTTTAGACTCCAGCTCTGCCTCTTAGCTAATATGAGAGCTTTGAAGAATCACTGCATTAAGCCTCAGTGTCTCAGCTATGAAAAGGGGATAGTAACAGCTACCTCACAAGGTGTTAAAGAGAGTCTAATGAGATAGCATGGCACTTGCACAGTGTTAAATGAACTGACATGACATGTTAGTAAAGTACCGAGCACAGACACTGGCATGCTGCACTTGTATTTATTAACATCTCTGGACATTGATTTCTGTCTGAGTTGAAGGCAAGTGCTATGATATGAATGTCTGTGTCCCCTCGAAATTCATTTGTTGAAACAACCCCCAAGGTGATAATGTTTGGGGAGGAAGCCTTTGGAGGGTGATTAGGTCATGAGGGTGAAGCCTGTGTGAATGGGATTGATGAATGCCCTTGCAAAACAGACCCCAGAGAGCTCTCTTGTCCCTCTTGCCATGGGGAAGGGGGGCACACAGAGAGGTCATCTATGAACTGGGAAACAGGTCCACATCAGACAAAGAATGGGACCATGCTGGCTTGATCTCAGACTTCCAGCCTCCAGAACTGTGAGAAATCAATTTCTGTTGTTTATAAGCCACCCAATCTCTGGTATTGTGTTATAGCAGTCTAAATGGACTAAAACATTAAGGATCATATCTCTCCTGAATAGGAGATTCACTGAAAATACATGGGGGTGGTCCCAGGGCTGTCCAACAAATAGCTGTCTGTCATATGGCTACTTACTGTTTGTACGCCTCTCCTCTAGGAACCTATGTATGTCCCCTGCCCTGAATTTCCATACCCAGGCCTGCTTCTTGCAGTCCTCTTTTCCAAATAGCTTCTTCATGGCTACTCAGACTGGCTGTCATACTAGAAAATAGTCTGATAAATTAATTCCATCTGGGGCCAAACATTTAAAAGTGCTGTCACAGTGGCCCTTTCATAGAAGTCTTGTGGAGATAGGCAACTTTGAAAGCAGAGGGTTGTTTTGCTCCTGGTGAAAATCGAAGCCCAGTGACAGGTTGGGGTGGGGATATTTTGGAATCAAGGGGTCTTCCTAGAGCCTGTAAATCATCCAACAGGTTTTTGCTGTCTCAGCTTTTCCACAGAACAGGCCCTATGCAAAGGGCACTCAGGAAGTAATTTGCTGGTGATTAGGATGCTCACATTGAATAGGGAAAGCATCGTCCCTGTGCACATCTGTTCTTTGTCTGGACCCAGGGAGTTGGGATGGAAAGGCCTGCCACAATTACAGGTAAAGGACTGAGGCAGCTATTTACCAGAAGCCAGCCAACCCTGAATGCTCAATTACCTAGCACTTGACTGCAGGCTGCTTTCTCCAGCTAGAGGAGCAGCCCAGGAAAAGCTATCAATTTCTAGTCCATTTCTATTGGAATTGGATTTAAAAATAAATAGCCAGCTTATATGTTAAAGTCATGCCTGATTTGCTTTAGTATTGTTGTTCTTTGACAGACATAATGTGTGTGTATATGTATGTGCGCATATTTACATAACTTTTATTTTGGAAAAAATTTAGGCTTAAACAGGAAAATTTCTGTGATACTACAGAGTTTCTGTGTACCCTTCAGAAAGATTCCCCTAATGTTATACTTTAGATTTGGAGTCATGACTTTTTGCCCCAGAGAAGAAAAGTGTATTTATTTATTTATTGATTAAATGATTCAAGGGGTGTTGAAATGGCCACCTGAAGGATGAGGAGGAGTGAGCCAGGTGGAGTCGTCTGTTTAGACCACAGTGATGCCTAGAACCAGGGAAGGAGGCTGAACGTGTTAAATGTAGACTCTCCAGCCAATGTAAAATTGTCACAAAGATTAGTTTTTGGTCCAAACTCAGTTTAATTAGAAAAACCTAATTAACTAGTTCTCTGCATTGCCTCAATATTTTAATCAATCAAGATAAAAAAATCAAATCTATGTTGCATTTAGAAAATGCTCTGATGAAAAAAGAAGAGCTTTGCAAAAAGGGATGAGAAACCCATTGTAGAGCTGACTCTACCTACAATAGCTCTGTCAGCCTGCTGTGCTCACTTGACTTTGCTGACTTCATGTCCTTACCTGTAAAATGAGAGACTTGGACCAGATCCTTCCAGCCTTTTTCCCTTTTGACTTCATGATCCAGAATGAGCTGTAAATTTCATTGTGCTGCTTATTTACTTTTAAAAGTACATTTATATTCGTTTCCTGCAACAGCTAATTCTACACATTGCCTACTGGTGACTTTAAGAGAGTTTTCCTATCCTTTTCTCTGAAATTACTGCCTTAAGTTTATCCCACAAGAATATATTACTTTAATGATCTGGTAATTACTAGGTAATGAAATGGCCAACTGTAAGCATATTATTAAGAGCAGTTGCTGTATGGAATATTTTTGTCATGCAAGTAGAAATGTTATATTTTAGTAATGCATAATGATGAAGAGCATGAAAATAAAGCAATACCTTTGCATCTTCTGTTGAAATAAATATTAAACCCACGTACATAAAAAAACTAAGGAGCCTAACTCTATGCATTAGTGTTTAAAGCCCCATGTTGTCTGAGTTCACAGTGTGCCCTGTTGTTATTGATTAGAACTATTCCTTCAAGAAGAGTTGAGGATGTTGCTGCAAAGCCGGGTTAGGCAGCTACATTTCTAAGCTGACCATCCTGATTTATCTTGTCCCTTTCAATCTTGTATAGGACATCTTCTTCCATATAAGAGGACTAATTCTGATGGGCATAGTTTTACACATAAAATCAGACATACAATAGGTCCTTAGTGAGAATGAATTAGCCAAACTGTAGTCAGACCACTTTTGCTGCATATTTAGCTGTTTAATGAACATCAGAATGCAACATATGCATTACATCATGAAGAACTTTGTGCTGCATGTGCAGATTCAGAATGATTAATTTTGGTCTCGGATAAAAAAAAAACAACCGATGTTATTTACTAGTTCCATAGAGAGAGAGGAAGGGAGGGAGGCAAAGAGGGAGAGAACATCAATGTATGGTTGCCTTTCACCTGCCTCCAGCTACAGACCTGGCTGGAGACCTGGCTTACAACCTGGTTATGTGCCCTGGCTGGGGAATCGAACCAGCGACCTTTGAGTTCTCAGGCTGGTGCCTTTCCACCGTGCCACCAGCCAGGGCCTGGTCTCAGATTTTTAACCTTTGATTTGGCAACCCCAAACTGGAACTTACCTTCTCTTAATATGAAATATCTCAGAAATGTTTCATATGGCAAATGAGTTGTTATGCAGTGTTCCTGCCTAGAAACAGTCACCTTCTTCCCAGGTTCAGTTGTCCTTGATCTGCACTAATTGTCTTACGCACTGTACTTTCTATCTGCACCTGTTATCACTTTTAATTCTTTTCATTCTTCACTGGAAGCTCCTGGAGATCAGGATCCATATCTGACTCATCTTGGCATAATGATAGCTAAACCTCAAGAGTGCTGACTTTGAGTCAGGCAGCTGGCATTTCATTTGTTTTCCATGCCTCTATGAGCAGGACAGCACAGTATGTCCAGCAGTACATTGTGGCCCTGTCCATGAGGTGTTTTTAGTTCTATTTTATGGATGAGAAAATAAGGTGCTGAGTTCCAATAATTGTTTTAGGGATGCTGAACTAGTTAGTGCTGGAACCAACATCCTAACCTATTTCTCTCAGACTCAAAAGTCTGTGCCCTGAGTGCTCCAAGTAGATAAATTGCCTCTCATTGATCTCTAACATCATATAAACTAGCAAATAACTTTAGCATACATGAGGGTTTTTCTGTCTAGATTGTATGACTAGCTGATGTACAATACTTTGGGAAAGATGAAAATGCATGAGGGTACTAAATGGTGCATTCTTTGGATGTAAGGGGGTCTATGAGACATGCTTTTGATATAAAGGAAATGAGTGCCCAACTATCTGAGTAAACCAAAAAAAAACTACTGTATTGCTTATTATTCCTGTCATGTTCACAGTCAACTATCTCTGGCAGGAGGAATATTGTTCTTGAATTTTTTGTTTTCTGTGTTGCATGCTTGATCAAATCATTGCTTCAGGTCCCATGTAATTGGGCATCTTACCTGTTGTTAGCTGATTCTGATGCAACTATTTAGCTCAAGGTAGACTTCATAAGTTAAAATATTCAGTTCTGGGGAGTAAAATTGCTGAGAGGGTTATCTGGGTGATTATAGTAATCTCATTCTCTTCCATGGCTTGGCATTCCTTGTTCTGCCATTCCATTTTTTTTTTTTTCATGCTATTTCATTCTATTCTACAGACATATCTTGAGTATGGAAATGGACTGAATATTTATGTCTCCCCCAGATTCAAATGTTGAAATCCTAAATCTCCAACGTGATGGTATTTGGAGGTAAAGCTTTTTTGGGAGTAATTATGTCATACCTGTGAAACCCTCATAAGTGGGTTTAATGTCCTTATGAAAAGAACTCTAGGGAGTTCCTTTGCTCCTTTAGTCATATAAAGACACAGTAAGAAGTGGGCTGCCTGTGAACCAGGAAGTGGGCTCTCACCAGACCCTGAATCTTACAGTGTCTTGATCTTGGACTTCTAGTCTCTAGAACTGTGAGATGTAAATTTCTGTTGTTTATAAGCCAGCCAATTTGTGGTATTCTGCTATAGCAGCCTCACTGAACTGGGATGGACTCAGACAGTATTAGGTACTGATGACACATGGAGATTAGGTAATACATGCCCTCTGCCCATCCTAACTTGGTGTCCAATGGGGAGATAGATAAGAAAACAGGTAATTACAGTACAGATAGGTAAGCCTTATGAAAAGACAAGGGTCTGATCTCCAAAATATATAAAGAACTAATACGACTCAACACTAGAAAGACAGACAGCCCAATTAAAAAATGGGCAAAGGACCTGAACAGACAACTCACTGAGGAAGATATACAAAGGGCCCAGAGGCATACAAAAGAATGCTCAACATCACTAGTCATCAGAGAGATGCAAATTAAAACCACAATAAGATACCACCTCACACCTGTCAGAATGGCAATCATCAACAAATCAACAGACAACAAGTGTTGGCGAGGATGCGGGGCAAAGGGAACCCTTGTGTACTGTTAGTGGGAATGTAGGCTGGTGCAGCCACTGTGGAAAACAGTATGGGGTTTCCTTAAAAAACTAAAAATGAAACTGCCTTTTGATCCAGCAATTCTACTACTTGGACTATACCCAAAGAATCCTGAAACACCAATTCATAAAACCTATGTACACCTATGTTCATAGCAGCACTATTTACAATAGCCAAGTGCTGGAAACAGCCTAAGTGCCCATCAGTGGATGATTGGATCAAAAAACTTTGGCACATTTCCACAATGGAATTCTATATAGCAGAAAGAAAGAAGGAACTTGTACCCTTTGCAACAACATGGATGGAACTGGAGAGTATTATCTTAGTGAAATAAGCCAGTCAGTGAAGGACAAATATCATATGATCTCACCCATTACAGGACAATAATGAACAAAACTAACAACAAGCAAAACAGAACCAAATATATGAATACAGTGAATAGGCCTTCAGTGGTCAGGGGGAAAGAGGTTGAGGGGAGCGGGGAGGCAGAGGCAGGGAAGGGGAGCAGCTTAGGCAAGAACCTAGTATAAAGGAACCATGGACATGGACAATAGGTGGGATTGACTTTGGAGGGGGATGGGTGGGTGGGGAGGGGGATGGAGGGGAGCAAAAAGGCGATGGATATAATACAACAACAATAAAAAAAGTGAAAAAAAAAAAAAGAAAAGAAAAAGGCACTACAGGGAGCTCAGGTTGCTCTAAGGGATGGGGTTTGACACATGTATCAAAGAAGGTACCTGGAGGGGATGACTTCTTAGTTGTGACCTGAGAGATGAAAAGGAAATAGCCAGACAAAGGGTATTTATCCATTCAGTAAGGGTAAGCACATTAAAAATAGGCCCCAATTCTTAATTTTTTCTACTTTTTAAAGTCTCTGTAAAAGACTCAGCTTGCTCATCTAAATTTGCCAAACTAGAAGCAGGCCATATTTGTTTAACAATAGACTTGTGTTTCTTCTCATGTAACTGGCCAGTAGAGAATAGCTTGTTACTAAGGGCTGGGTGATACTCAGAGAGCTCAGGGTATGGGAGGAGTATCAGAAAAATATCAAGTATTTTTCATATATCATTTCAATTAGGTTCTGCTCCCAAAGCTGTAAGGAGTGGGGATGGCAGATAATCATGTTAAAAAACAGGATTATGATTCTTAAGGTGTAATGACTTGTCTAGAAGTATTTTTGTACTTAGGATGGAATTCATGTTGAGTTGTTAAAAGTTTGATTTGTCCTGACCAACATAATTTGATGTTTAACTTTAATTTTCAGTTTAGAAGACTTTATTTAAAATAATAGTGATAACTTTTCTGTTGATGGGTGTTAACTCTAAAACAGAAAAACATGATTGATTTTTGTGAGCCCTTTGAGTAGCTAATATTTTTTAACACTACACTCAGAAATCAGTGAAATATGGCTCTTGAAATACCTTTAACAAATAAACTGATTTTAAAGAGCTAAGGACAATAAAGGAGTTCTCAAAGTTTTCTCCCTCCTTTAAAACATTTAAAATGCTCTGTACATTTGGTAAAATGTTCAGGTTAAATGAGCAGCACTCAACTTTAATGGATAAAAGAGGTGGTATTTTTTTTTTTTTTTTTTTTTTAGAATTTATTTCATGATTTTTTTAGAAAGAGGGGAAGGGAGAGGCAGAGAGGGAGAGACATCAATGTATGGTTGCGTCTCACCTGCCTCCAGCCACAGACCTGACTGGAGACCTGGTTTGCAACCTGGTTATGTGCCCTGGCTGGGGAATCGAACCTGTGACCTTTGGGTTTGCAGGCCGGCACCTTAACCACTGTGCTACCAGCCAGGGCTAAGAGGTGGTATTTTTAATATAATTATCTACTTGGCAATCCTAAAAGGCAAATAATTCTGGGATTAAAGACTTTGGCAATTCAAATTGTTACTGAAGCTTTATGGATGAAAATGGATATATAATTTCAATTAAGATAAAAGCAGCTCATCCCTTCAATTCAACAGAAGTGATACTTGGATGTTTTTGCCTTTAAATCAAATTTATTAAAGTTGTGGGTATCACTTAGCCAGTTGGAATTGATCAAACATAGCAATTTTTTCCTGTACAATCTTTCAACTTTATTTTTTTGGATTTATTACAAATAGAACCCAGTGGCTAGGAGTATGACCAGTTTTCTCTAAGTGAACCCCCTTCCTAAACAGCACTGCAGAACTATTTCACATTAGTAAGAATACAGTAGAAGGAATTAAAAGCAGACTAGATGAAGCAAAGGACCAAATCAGAGAACTGGAGGACAAGGTAGAAAAACATTTCCAGACTAAGCAACAAAATTTAAAAAGGCTCAAAAAGAATGAAGAGGGTTTAAGGGAGCTTCAGGGAAACAAGAAATATAATAATCCATATAATAGAGATATCAGAAGGAGAAGAGAAGGAGCAAGGGATAGAAAACCTGCTTGAAAAATGATGATAGAAAACTTCTCTAACTTGATGAGACAAAAAGTCACATCTTGGAAGCACAGAAGGTCCCAATCAAGATGAACCCAAAGAAGCCCACTCCAAGATGCCTCATAATTAAAATGGCAAAATTTAAAGACAAAGAGAGAATCTTAAAGGCAACAAGGGAGAAATAGCTAATAACATAAAATGGAGCTCCAATAAACCTATCAGCTGATTACTCAACAGAAATACTTTAAGCCAGAGCAGATGGCAAGAAGTATTCCAAGTAATGAAGAGCAAAGGCCTGTAACCAAGACGACTCTACCCAGCAAAGCTCTCTTGTAAAATGAAGGTGAAATAAGGAGTTTCCTGGACAAAAAAGGCTAACAGAATACTTCTTCACCAACCAGCATTGCAAGAGAAGCTAAGGGGCTGCTTTAAGAAGATGAAGAAGGAGAAAGGGAGAGAGAGAGAGTGAAAGGAACACAGATACAAAGGGTAAAATGGCAATAAATAAGTACTTATCAATAATAACCTTAAGTGTGAATGGAATAACTGGTCCAGTCAAAAGACACAGGATAGGTGAATGGGTAAGAAAACAAGACTTGCATATATGCTGTCTATAAGAGACACATCTCAGAACAAAAGATCTACAGGGACTGAAAGTGAATAAATGGAAAGAAGTATTCCAAGCAAATGTACATGAAAAAAGCTGGGGGTAGTGCTACTTATATCAGACAAAATATATTTCACAACAAAGGCCATAAAAAGAGACAAAGAAGGACACTACTTAATACTTAAGGATATAATCCATCAAGAGGATATAACTTTTGTAAACATATATTCTCCCAACATAGGAGCACCCAAATATATAAGGGAAATCTTGCCAAGGGCAAAGGAAATAAAATAACAAATCAACAAATGGGGCTATATCAAATTGAAAAGTTTCTGTTCAGCTAAAGAAAATATCAGCAAAATTCGAAGGGAACCAACTGTATGGGAAAACATAATTGCCAATGATACCTCAGACAAGGGTCTGATCTCCAAAGTATATAAAGAACTAATGCGACTCAACACCAGGGAGACAGACAGCCCAATTAAAAAATGGGCAAAGGACATGAACAGACAACTCACTGAGGAAGATATACAAAGGGCTAAGAGGCATATGAAAGAATGCTCAACATCACTAGTCATCAGAGAGATGAAACTTAAAACCACAATAAGATACCACCTCACACCTGTCAGAATGGCAATCATCAACAAATCAACAGACAACAAGTGTTGGTGAGGATGCGGGGCAAAGGGAACCCTCATACACTGTTGGTGGGAATGTAGGCTGGTGCAGCCACTGTGGAAAACAGTATGGGGTTTCCTTAAAAAACTAAAAATGGAACTGCCTTTTGATCCAGCAATTCCACTACTTGGACTATACCCAAAGAATCCTGAAACACCAATTCAT
>PVIW01012687.1:0-30849 GCA_004026585.1 Noctilio leporinus
AAAAGGTTTAGGTGTCTGTTCACCCTTTATGGTCTCTGTTTGGTCCAGGTGGAGCTAGGACCAGTGGGTTTTATCAGGGAGAAAAGAAAGGAGAAAGAAAGAAAAAAAGAAAGAAAGAAAGAAAGAAAGAAAGAAAGAAAGAAAGAAAGAAGGAAGGAAGGAAGGAAGGAAGGAAGGAAGGAAGGAAGGAAGGAAGGAAGGAAGGGAGAGAGAGAGAGAAAGAAAGAAAGAAAGAAAGGGGATAAAGTCACAGGATAAAGAGAAATCAATATTAATAAAGACAGGCTTTAGGTGTCTGTTCCCCCTTTATGATTTCTGATTGGTCCAGGTGGGGCCAGAACCTGTG
Organism: Noctilio leporinus; assembly: GCA_004026585.1. NCBI lineage: Eukaryota > Metazoa > Chordata > Mammalia > Chiroptera > Noctilionidae > Noctilio > Noctilio leporinus. Next base: position 347 of record PVIW01012687.1, read on the forward strand.
GGCTTTACCAGGAAGAAAAGGAAAAGAAAGAATTAAAAAAAAAAAAAAAAAAAAAAAGAGGAACGAAGAAAAGAATAAAGAAAGGGTTTAAGTGGCTCGGGAAGGGAGGAATATTTAGATTGAGGTCTAGGAATGGGTTATAGCCACAGAATGAGTAGACTTTAATTCGAGAGTAGGGGTACTTAGATGGATTGAGGTATGGGGGGGATTAAGAATATGTGAGAAGTAAATTTTGCAAAGGATATGTTGGGGATTAATAGTTCATATTGCTCTCGGTATAACTCAGGTGCTTGAGATTAGCAGCAATCCCTTTCCTGAGGCTGCCTCTTTTTCTTGGTCAGGACTTTACAGTCTATAGTCTATATTCTAGCCAGTCTTGGCACGTGGCAGGGCCTCTGATTGTCACAGTCAGGGCTGATTCTGAGTGTCTGCCCCTAGGTAGGCTGGGCCTTTAGCAGCCTGGCTGGGTTTTAGGGCTGCTGGTGTTCTGGAGCCCGCAGGGTGCCCCCTTCCACTCCTGTCGGAGGTTCCTGCCCGGGACAAGCACCCAGCACCCCTGCAGGGCAGCCCGCAATTTTACTGGTCCCTGTGATGACTGGCCCCGCCCCCCCAGTTCCAGGAGGAGGCCGCCCCTGTCTGTCAACACTGTCCAGGTGCGCCTACACTTTCCTGCCCTTCCAGGGTGGGCACCACTCTTCCATGCCAACCAGCTCTCCAGCGGAGTCCTTTACACGGCCTCTGTGATGAGCCCCTCCCAGGCCTGGATTGTGAGGCCTTTGTCTCAGGCAATGGCGGGTCAGTTGCCTCTGCTACTCTGCCTCTGGGCTGTGCTCCTCTGTGTCCAGATGCTGCCTGTTCCAATTCCTAGGGTCCTGAAGACGTCTCACGCTCCCTATCTTGTCCTCTAGCTGCTTTGGTACTCAAGAACACCATTAACACTATTCTCTACTCTGTCGCCATCTTCTCTCTCCCTGTACTCACATATTTCTTACACCAATTCTCTGATTCTAGCAGGGAAGTTAGCTTCATTTTGCACAGAGAAGAAATTGCATCTCAGGAAGCCTGGCCTAAAGCCTTATGGCTACTGAAAAATGGAGGTAAACTAGGTCTTAGATCTTAAGTCAGGGGTGTCAAACTCATTTTCATTGGGGGCCACATCAACCTCATGGTTGCCTTCAAAGGGCCAAATGTAATGTTAGGACTGTATAAATGTAACTACTCCTTAACAGTTAAGTGAGCTAGGTAGAAACTAGGTGCTGGGCTAAAGGTGCCAGGCTGGATAAAATTGGGTGGAGAGCTGGATTCAGCCTTTGGGCCTATGTTTGCCTTCTGTGTCTTAAACCATCACTCTAAACAGAACCTGTGGTACATTTTATTTTAATTCATTTCAAGGAATTGATCATAAAATCTTGTCAATAGCTTTAGTCCTTTTGAGGCCACATCAATCTGGGTATAAACTAAAGTCAAATAATACTAATAAAAAAGCATTTCTGTGGTGTACCCTCACCAATGATTTGTAAGCTTCCAGCCCTCATAAAATTCATTCGAGCCAGCCTGGTTGTCTCAGAAGTGTCTGATATGTCCTCTCACTCAATTCCTCTTAGCTCTCACTTGACAAGTGAACTTTTTCACCATTGACTTCATTCACTCTGGGGATGGCTGCCAAAGCTGCCAACTTGAAGGCCTCACCCCATTTGTTCTCATTTCCAAGTCAGCCTGTGGCAGGAGATGCTGGGCCATCCTGACTCCTGACTCCTCTGCCTAGACCCAAACAAAGTGCAAGACTGGCTTAGCCTGTGACTTATGTTAATATAGAAAAGCAGGAATTTTATTATTTCTTTAATAATATATTACTTCTTTATTAGTAATAAAGTATTAAAGTATAATTTTCAAAAATGTAAAATCATGACTCTCAGACAAATATGAAGTGAGTATATGACAAAGGTTTTATTTAAAGACTTAAGTAATGGGGGGGGTGCTAATAAAATGTCATGAGCAGTTCAAAAGCATTTTAGAAGCTAGGACATCTATGGAAGGATGTTGCTGGCTTAGATGCAAGGCTGGGTAATGCACACTAGGAATATGAACAGAGCAAAAATTATTCAAGTGAAATCTGCAATCTCTCCAATTAAGCAGGTAACATAAAAGGTAAAGAACAAATGTTTACATTCTGTTATAAATTCTAAGATAAATTGATCATTTCAATAGAGAGAAAGACCAACTCAAGTTATATATTATATAATAGTTTATATTATAACACTATTTGGCAGTAAAAGTTTCATAAGGTTTTTACCTCTTTTTATGAGTAAATATATTTTAAAAAGCTAACTTTGGCAAATTTTTAATACATTTTGTTACAAATGTCCCTTTCTGAAAACCTACAAATTTCTATGTACATTCAGGTGTATTACACAATTTTATCTCACATTCTGAATCAACCAGACAATTATAGACACAACGCTACTCTTTCAACATGCCAAACAAGAACATGTAAAGCAAGAATATGTTCCTTATTTTCATTTGTATTTTTCTGTTACCATTGCTCATACTAGAGTATCAGCTACCTGTATTTATTATAACATATCTAAATTAACTATTATTACAAGAAAAGCATAAAGAAGTAGAAAATTGAAAACTCTTTATCATATACAAGTATTTCAGCCAACTAGCAAAGCCAGGAGATACAACACAGCATTCCAAAGCCACATGTCCCTCATCCTCCTTTTCAAAAAAAAATAAGTGGACAGATTTATAAACATGACATTAGAGTATATGAAGATGAAAGGCAAAGGTATGTAATTTTAACTTAAGCTTAGTAAGGTCTCAGTATTTAATTCTACTCAGAAATTATCTAGGCATAAAAATTATATAGTAATTATGTTGATTTCATGTTAAATCAATTGTTAAGTAAGCCAGGACCTTGTATCATTCAAGATAACATACAATAAAGCATAATTTCTGTTGATATAGAACATTTATCATTATAATGATTAAATTTACTTGAACACATGTTTATCTTTTTCATTATCTTAAATGAGCTGTGGAAACAGTAATCACTTTTTGATAAGTAAACCAATATAAAAATTTGGGAGATTCAACATAAATAAACTTAAATTATATAAAGAATGTACTCATATAACATTTAACATAAATCAGAGAAGTCATAGGTACCATTTTTTTCTTAAACCAAAATTATTCAGTCTGTCTTTTCTAAGATTCGTCTTAATTATATAAACTTGGATGTTTTAAGATATTTCTAAAGAAGTTTTTATAAGAATATATATGCTCCTAACAGTATACCATATTTAAGTATTAGAAGTTGTTTCTTTATTATCTATGATTATCTATGATATCTGCAGATACTATATTGATATGCTTATTTATCTCTAGAAACCAATCAGAACAGGGTCCTTTAACTTAAGAGACATCATAATCTAATGTATTAATAATACTATCTTGGGTTAAAAAAGTATTGTATATTACATTAGTCAATGGCCTTTCTATATTGCAGTTGAGTTAAGGTTATAGTTCTACTTCTACACAAGTCAACAGAAACACAAAACTCCCCAGTCCAAATCTCAAAAAGTTTATCTTCTGGCCAGCAAGCACAGAATTCTTAATTGATTTGAGTACATGTCAGGGGAAGGAATTTCCCTGTCTATATATGGCTAGGCCTTCCTATGGGTCAGCCAAGGAGCTAGCCTTGGAATTCATCTTATCCCCAGAGCCTCTGGAACACTGGACTCTGCAGGTAACTGACTTAACAACTTTGAGCAGGCTAATGTCACCCCTATGTAACTCTTTGGCATAGAGCCTCCTTTGTTCCAATGTGTATATAAAATTGCCCTTGCTGTACACTTGGTGCACACTGCTGTTACAGAGAATGGAAAAACCATGTGTGGAAATGCCAGCACCCTCCAGCACCCGGCCGAGTGGAAGTAGGAGAGTAGGTGTGGAAAACGCCTGTACTCACTGTGGTCATTAACAAACTTGCAGCTGCTATGAAAGAGTGGGACAACCACACATGAGCACCTCAACACTGTCAGCTGTCTGGCAATGTGGTCGTTAGCTTGCTGCTGCAATAAAGCATCAAAACCTTCCAAAGGCTACACAACACACAAGGTCTTCTTTGCCCCCAGACCAGGGCCCTCTCCACTATCTGCACTTGGTGGTCTCTCACCCAACAAGAGTGGATCCAACAGCACATAAATAGACAGAAAAATACACAATGAAAAAAAAAAAAAGGCTGACACACAGCTTTCTTTTGTTATTTCTCACCCAACAGAGAGTAAATCAGCATCATTCATCCAACAAATACCATCAAATGGTCAAAACACAAAACCAAATTCTCAAATATTGCTGCTGCACATGGGAAAACTCATCAGCATTTTGTAAACCAAAAACAAAGCAAAATTATTGGGAAAGAGCAAAAGAAATACAAAGAAAGTAAGTCAGTGAAGCATAAGTTCTATTGCCACTTGGGATTCACTCAGGAAGCCAGGAAAAGATACCTGGCCTGCAATAAGCCATGAGGTTTATGTTACACTTGCTCTAAGTTTGAAACAGTTTAGGTGGCTCAGTCCAGTGAGTATGCCTGGGCTTCTTGATGGACCTGCAAAACAGTAAAAATACATGTTTCAAAAGAGTAAAATCATGTATCTCATGCAACTATAAAGGAAATATACATGTATATTGAAGACTTTATTTAATTCAATATCTAATGAGATGTTATGGACTGAATGTTTGCTTTCCCCCTAAAACTCATATATTATGTTGACATCTTAACCCCCAATATAATGGCATTAGAAGGTAGGGCATTTGGGACGTGATTAGGTCATGAGGGTAAAGCTCTCAAGATGAAATTAATGTTTTTATACTATACAAAGATCCAATAGCTCTCTTTCTGTCTCCCTCCCCTCTTCCCTCAACCACTACCTTTGTGAGGAAACCATCAAAAGTGTTCTTATCAAAACCTGATCATATTGACACTCTTATATTAGGCTCCCAAACTCCATAACTGAGACAAATGGTTGTTGCTTTAACAACTCACTATTCTTGTTTAGTAGCCTGAGCTAATGCATAAAGGAACCTATAAGATAATATGACCGACCCATTAAGGGAACATTTTAGAAGCCAGGATATTTACATAAGGATAAAAATGCTTGCTTGGTTAGATACACAAATAATTAATTTCCACAGGGCCACAGAACCTTAGAGTTATATCCCACTGAATAAAAAAAATTATTTCTATATTTATCAAAAATCTACAATTAACATGAAGCTTGACTAACTCTGGGGCATTTAATCACTTGAAATAATAAGTTGCACTATGTGCATTGCTAAAAAACAATCTTTGGTTAGCCTTCATGACATATCACATTAAACTTCATGCCACACACTTATTTAAATGTTGTTTTCAATTTTGGATAATTTTTCTGATTTATATCACAGAACTTAAAGAACTATGGTATATTGGAAATTCAATTTAACTTCATGAAAGAATAAGAACCTAGAGTTTCATAAAAACCATGTGTAGAAGTATACTATACACAAATCCAGCTACTATAATATTAAAGTGTTTCTTTACCATCTTTCACTTACACTGTTCCTATATACCTTTCTTGGAATATTTACTCCTTCCCCACATCAATCTCCATGTTAAACACTTCTAAGCTATAATAGGCCACCCTGCACTATATACCATGTTCAAATTATACTCCTTTTTTGAAATATCTTTTCTTTCATTCACTGCTATTAATCAAATGTGTTAATTGCTGTGAGAGTTGACAGATCACTATACCAAATGAATGGTAGCTAGCATTGTAGGTAGCTGTGGCAGTCAGGTGCATGAAGATGGCTTCTTGGTTATCACAAATATAATTTAAAAAATGAAAAGTAATGTACACTGTTTGCAGATGATAAGATTATCTATATATAAAAATTCCAAAAAGACCGACAAAAGTACTCCTGGAGCTAACATGTGATTATAGCAAGTTTGAAAACTATAACATTATCTATTTGAATAGACCTATAACTAGTAAAAGGATTGAATAAGTAATAAGAAATCTTCTAACAAAGAAAAGCCTAGGATCTAATGGCTTCCCCATGAATTCTACCAAATATGTAGAGGAAAACCAACACTGATTCTTTTCAATCTATTCCCCCCAAAATTGAAGAGTAGGATCAGTTCCTAACTCATTCTATGAGGCCAACATAACCCTGATACCAAAGCTAGACAAACTACAAATATCCTTTAAGAACATTGGTGCAAAAATTCTCAAAACAATAAGAGCAAACAGAATTAAGCAACACATTTAAAGAATTGAGTCCTGACTGGTGGCACAGTGGATAAGGCACTGGGTGTAAACCCAAAAGTCATTGGTTCAATTCCCCAGCCAGGACACATACCAGGTTGCAAGCCAGGTTTCCAGCCAAATCCATGACTGGAGGCAGGTGAAGGGCAACCATACATTGATGCCTCTCTCCCTCTCTGCTTCTCTCCCTTCCCCTCTCTTTGAAAATAATAAAAAAAGAAAAAAAAATTGAGTCCTGGCTGGTGTGGCTCAGTGTTTTGGTGCCAGCCTGTGAACCCAAAAGTGACTGGTTAGATTCCCCAGTAAGGGCACATAACCAGGTTGCAAGCCAGGTCTCCAGTCAGGTCCTTAGCAGGAGGCAGGTGAAAGACAACCATTCATTGATGCTTCTCTCCCTTTCTTCCTTCCTCCTTGCCCTTCTCTCTGAAAATAATGAATAAAATCTTTAAGAAAAAATAATTGTACACCATGATCAAGTGGTATATAAAGTTAACTCTTTTCCTATCTATCAGCAATGAATAACTATAATTTAAATGTAAAACACACCACTTATATTAGTACCAATAAATGAAATAGTTAGGTATATGTCTAACAAAATATGTATAAGATCTAATTACAACTATATGACATTCTGAAAAATGCTATATACTATAGATACAGTAAAAGTATCAGCATTTGGCAGCAGTCTAGAGGATGAAGGGAGGGATGAATAGGTAGAGGTTTAGGGCAGTGAAGCTATCCTATGTGGTACTGTAATGATGGATACATGACCACACACATTTGTCAAAACCCATAGAACTATGTACCATAGAGTGTACCCTAATCTTACCATGAACTTTATTTAATAGTAATGTATTGATATTAGTTCATTCACTGTAACAAATGGACCACACTAATGTCATATATATGTAACAGGGTAGAATACGGGGCAGGGATAAAGGAAGTATATGGGAGTTTTCTGTGTTGTTCTATAAATCTAAAACTTCCCTAATAAATAAATAAATTTCAAAAAGTAGTTAAACAACTATTTTCAAAATAGACTAGTTTACATCTTATCCTGTAATGCAATTTTTACTAAAAACAGAGGGAAGCCAATAACTCATCCTTTTTGGAATGTAAGCATGTTTGACCTCAGTTTTTCACAGGTTCAGGAATCTGTTCTTTTTAAAAGAAGTTTGGGAGGTGGGATCAAAGGGTAACTCTCTAAAATTCCAACCAGCCATAGGATCTTGCATGCCAGCCTGAGGATTCCTACTGCTCTCTCTTCCCCAGGTAAGAGCACAGTAGAACCACATAGAATAAAAAGCCAAATTAAAGGTTAGTAAAGTTTATGCCCTGGCTGGGTGGCTCAGTTGGTTGAAGTATTGTCCAGCACACCAAAAGGCTGTGTGTTATATTCTCAGTCAGAGTACATACCTAGGTAATGGGTTTTTTCTCCAGGGCCTACAAGAGGCAACCAATCATTCTTTCTCACATCTCTCTTTCCTCCCATCTCTCTCTCATACACACACACACACACAATCTCTTTCTCTCTCTTCCTTCTTTATAAAGTCATTAAAAATATATCCTCAGGTAAGGATTTTTTAAAAAGGTCATTAAAGTTTAGATGGAGGATGGAAGACTAAAATTGAATTTATATGTGTAGAATATGTATCTTCCAGAAATAGGTGTTGGGTACATGTGTATATGTATGGGCACATGCATTTTTCATGGTCCTATGACCATTTGTAGTCTGAAAATTATCATTTGAATTTCTTCGCTGCAGGTATGATTTTTTTGAGACCTACTTTTATATGACTGTGATCACTATCATCATTAGTATCTGCACAACTGAAATATTAATACATGTAAGAGCTAATGCACAGCTGTGGAGAAAAGGCAGCAAGACTTTTTTGAACCTTCAGTCTATTGTGTTTAGGGAACCAAGAATAGAGGAACATTTTACACAGGGCAGAGCTATGGTAAAAAATAAATAAGAGAGAGAGAGAGAGAGAGAGAGAGAGAATGAAATAAGTTAGAAATGGTGGGTGTAAAACAATTGGGGAAAATTATATGACCAGTAAAGGAATCAAACTTTACCCAGAAGGCAATAGAAGGATCAAGGGTGGTTGAATTAAGAAATAATGTCCACTTAATCATGGTATATGATCTTTTAAATGTATTGCTGTATCTGGTTTGTCAACTTTGTTGAGGATTTTAGCATCTATGTTCATCAGTGATATTGGTCTGTAGGTTTCTTTCTTTGTTGTGTCTTTTCCCAGTTTTGCAATTAAAATAATTTTGGCCTCATAGAAAGAGTTTGGGAGTCTTTCCACTTCATGGATTTTTTTGATTAGTCTGAGAAGTACAGGAATTAGTTCTTCTTTGAATAGTTGGTAAAATTTGCCTATGAAGCCATTCAATCTAGGTAGGGCTTTGGTGTGCTGATAGTTTTTTGATTATTACTTCAATGTCACAAGTTGTTATTGGTTTATTTAGGCTTTCTTCTTTTTGATTCAGTTTTGGAGATTTATATGTTTCCAGAAGTTTGTCTATTTACCCAGGTGGTCAAATTTATTGGCATATTATTCATAATAATTTCTAACAATCTTTGTATTTCTGTAGTGATCTGTTGTGATTTCTCCTCTTTCATTTCTAGTTTTATTTGTTTGGGTTTTCTCTCATTTTTCTTGATGAGTTTGGTTAAAGGCTTGTCAATTTTATTTATCTTTTCAAAGAACCAACTCCTGAATTTATTGATATTTTGAATTGTTCTTTTAGTCTCTATGTTATATAATTCTGCTCTGATCTTGATTATCTCATTATTTCTGCTCACTGTGGGCTTTGTTTGTTGTTGTTCCTCTAATTCTTGGAGATGTAGGATTAGGTTGTTTGTTTGAAAATTTTCTATGTTATTTTTAGGTAGGCCTGTATTGCTATGAACTTCTCTCTCAGGATCACCTCATTATGTCCCATAGGCTCAGTCCCATAGGTTTTGGGCTATTGTTCATTCACATTTGTTTCCAGAAACTTTTTCATTTCTTCCTTTATCTTATTGTTAACACATTTATTACTTAATAGCATGTTATTCAGTCTCCATGAATTTGAATATTTTTGAATGTTTTCCTTGAGGTTGATATTTAGTTTCAAGTTATTGTGATCTGAGAAGATGCTTGATATAATTTCAATTTTCTTGAATTTGTTGAGGTTTGTTTTGTGTCTTACCATGTGGTCTGTTTTTCAGAATGTTCCATATGCATTTGAAAAGAATGTATTTTTTGCTTATTTGGGATGAAAGGCTCTGTATATATCAATTTAGCCCATTTGATCTACAGTGTTGTTCAAAGCCACAGTTTCCTTGTTGTTTCTTTGCTTGGAATATCTTTCCATTGTTGACAATGGGGTGTTAAAATCCCTTACTATAAATATGTCACTTTCGACATATCTCTTAAAGTCCTTCAAGATTCCCCATATGTATATATTTGGGTGATCCTATGCTAGGTGCATATATATTTATGAGTGTTGTATCTTCTTGATGGGTTGTTCCCTTATGTGTTATGAAAAGTCTTTCTTTGTCTCCTTTTATGGCCTTTGTTGTGAAATCTATTTTGTGGGATGTAAGTATTATTACTCCAGCTTTTTTTTTCATGTCTGTGTAGCTCTTTTGGTCTGAAGTGGGTCTCTTGCAGATAGCATATATCTCTTATCCATTCAGCTACCTTATCCCAGTGCTGTCTTTTGATGGAAGCATTTAATCCATTTACATTTTAGGTTATTATTGATCGGTACTTATTCATTGTCATTTTTCTGTTTGTACATGTGTCCCTTTCACTCCCTCACTCTTTTTCTTCATCTTCTTAAAGCATTCCCTTTAGCATCTCTTGCAATGCTGGTTTGGTGGAGATGTATTCTTTTAGCCTCCCTTTATCAGGAAAACTCTTTATTTCACCTTCCATTTTGAATGACAGTCTTGCTGGGTAGAGTAGATTGTTTTAGGCCTTTGCTTTTTTATTGGGATTCACTCCAGGGATGCAAGGATGGTATAATATTTTCAAATCAATAAACATAATATACCACATAAGCAAAATGGAAGGCAAAAATCACATGATCTTATCAGTAGATGCTATAAAAACAGTTGATAATATACAGCAATCATTTATGATAAAAACACTCAGCAAGTGGAAGTAGAGAGAGTATATCTCAACATAATAAAGGCCATTTTGAGAAACCTGCAGTCAACATCATACTCAAAGGGCAAAAACTAAAAGCTTTTCCCTTAAGCTCTGAAACAACACAAGGACGTCCACATTCTCCATTACTTTTCAATATAGTTTTGGAAGTTCTTGCCACTGTGATTAGGTAAGAAAAAGAAATAAAAGGCATCCAATTTGGTAAGGAGGAAGTAAAACTGCCATTATATGCAGATGACATGATATGCACTTAGAAATCCATATAGGCTCCACCATAAAACTACCTGACCTAACAACAACAACAACAAGAAAAAAAGTCCAGAAAGAATGAAGCCTTCTAATTTTTAAACTAAATACCTAAAAAAAGTTTTTTAAGTAACATAGTTACTGAAATTCTGAACAAAAATGAGTACACTTTTCCTATAGTATCTTTGAGCAGAAATAAATGAAGTTGAAAACAGACAAAAAGAAAGAATTTTTAAAAAGCTGATTTTGGAAAAGATTATTAAAATGGATATACCTATAGACAGACTGAAAATTAAAAGAGAGATAACATGAATATCAAGAATGAAAGCAGCCATGCCCTTACAAACCCACAGACATTATAAGATAAAATAAATGACTATTAAAACTCTAAACACATATATTAAACAACTTAGAAAAACATGTGTCACTCATTGGAAGTAAGAAGATTACTGTGATAAAGTAAAACTCAAGATGAAGTAAACTTTCTTTTATTAAAAAGAAAATTCAGTGCAAATGTCATTCTAAGAATACTATGAAACATTTAAAGAAGTAATAACACCAATTCTACATCAATCTATCTTAGAAAATAATAAGAAGGGAACATTATATTTAGTTTAAATATTTTGGGGGAGATTCCTGCAAGATGGTGGAAGAGTAAGTAGAACTATACCAATCTCCTCCCAGGTCACATCTGGAATTACTTTTTTGGAGAAAAAAAAATCAGCTGAAATTATTAACAGAACACCACTGGAAAGGAGTTCTATAATCACAGACAAAACAGAAGTCACAACATGATTCCATAACAGGAATCATGAAAATGTGAGAGGGCTGGCTAGGCCCCCACTGGAGGAAATGGCTGAAGGAACTGAGCTGGGGACTTCACCTGAGAAGGGTGGAATTCTGGTCCCCCAGCAGGGTTTCCCAGCCTCCATCAACAGGGTAGAGAGTACGGCAGCATCCAGCTGAGAAGGGCAGAAAGCCACAGAATTTACTAGCCTGAGAGAGCGCTGGAGATCAAGAACTACTAGGGTGACCACGGCAAAAATACATTGGCACCCACCTACCCTGGGCTCCAGCTAAGGGAGGACAGAGTGGATTGAAAACATGTGGGGAGAGTTTGTAGCAATAGCTTAGAGGAAATGAGTGGGGAAGCAGCTGTGAGATCCCAGTGCTGACTTACCGCCCTTACCTCAGACAGACTGAGCTGCTCTAAGTGGCTTCTATATGAGTGTCCTCATAGTCCTGCCCACTGGAAGCAATCTGCCCCACCCAGCAAGCCTGAGCCTAGCGCCTGTTCATAGTTCTTTGATTCACATCTAAATAAAACTCTCCTGCCCTGCCCTGTCTGAGCATAAATACAATTGCTAGCACCTGAAGAGATATTGCTTGCCCAGCAGCACCTTGGCCTGGCAGCTGATTATAAACTCCCTGTCTTACAGCTGGGTCAGGCAGCCCTGCACAGTGGTGTGCAAGGCTGGTGGCTGATTGTGGATTTATTCCTTTGCAATTGAGTCAGTCCTTATTACTCAGCAGAGCCTGGGCCTGGCAGCTGATTACAAACAGTCAGTCAGTCCCACACAGTGGCAAGTGAGCCTGGTGTCTGATTGTGGATTCATTGGTTCACAACTGAGTTGGAATGTCCCGCTCAGTGGCCCCTGGGCCTAGCAGCTGATCACAAACTCATTGGGATGCAATTGAATCTTTCAGTCTAGCCCAGTGGCCCCTTAGTCAGGTAGCTGATCACAGATTCACTGGATTACAATAGAATCTTGCAGTTGAGTCCAGCACTACTTGAGCCTGGTGGCTAATCACAGAATCATTGGACTACCATTTAACTTTGCTGTCTAGCCCAGCAGCTCCTGAGTCTGGTGGCTAATCACAGAGTCATTGGATTACAATTTAACCTTGCTGCCTAGCCCAGTGGTGCCTGAGCCAGGCAGGTGATCACAGATTCATTGATCTACATCTGCATCTGTCCTACCAGGCTGCATCTGAGCATGAAGCCGATCCATTGGATTACAATTGAACCTCTCTGTCTAGCCCAGCAAGGCCTCAGTTTCATAGCTGATTTATTGATTTACAACTGAATCAGTCTATCACCCCAAGCAGCATCTGAGCCTGGTGGTGGATCATGGATTGATAGGATTACAACTCAATCAGTCTTTCCAGCCTAGAAGTTCCTAAGCCTGGCAGCTGATCACAATCTGATTGAATTAAAACAAAAATTAAAAATGGGGAGGAAAAAACCCCGTCTATCACCAAAAGGAAAGGAGAAATCCCCAGAAAGACCACTAAATGAAACAGAGGCAAGCTATCAGATATGGAATTCAAAATAATGATGATAGAGAAGCTCAATGAGCTCAGCCAGTTCAAAGAGAACTACAAACAACACCAGGGGAACTATGAAGAACTCCAGGAAAGCTACAAGAAACTTACTGAGAACTGCACCAGGATTAAAAAGGACATAGAAACTATCAGTAAGAGTCAAGGAGAAATGAACAATACAATTTCTGAATTGAAGAATATAGTAGATGGAATCAACAGCAGGCTAAGGGAAGCAGAGGATTGGCTCAGTGAGCTGGAGGACAACATAGAAAAATATTTCAACACAGTGTAACAGAATGAAAAAAAGGTTGAACAAGAATGAAGAGGTTTTAAGAAAGATGCAGGACAACATGAACCACGATAATATCCATATCATAGGGATAGCAGGAGAAGAGAAACAAGTAATGGAAAACCTGTTCAAAAAGCAATCATAGAAAACTTCCCTAACATGATGAGTGAAAATGTTACACAAGTTCAGAAAGCACAGAAGGTCCTGGTGAGGATGACTCCAAACAGACCCACTCCAAGACACATTATAATTAAAATGGCAAGTTTCAAAGGCAAAGATAGAATCCTAAAAGCATCAAGAGAGAAACAGCAAATAACATGTAAGAGGGCTCCCATAAGGTTATCAAATGATTATTCAACAGAAACAATTCAAGGTAGAAGGAATGGCAAAAAATATTCCAAGTAATGGGAAACAAAGGCCTGCAACCAAGAATATTCTACCCAGCAAGGCTCTCGTTCAAAATGCAAGGAGAAATAAGAATTTTTCCAGACAAAAGAAGACTGAAAGAATACATCTCTACCAAACCAGCATTGCAAGAAATGTTAAAGAGTCTGCATTATAAAAATGAAGAAAAGAGAAAGACAGAGGGGAACACAAGCACAAAGGGTGAGAATGGAAGTAAATATCAATCAATAATAACCTTAAGTGTAAATGGATTAAATGTGCCAGTCAAAAGGCATAGGGTAGCTGAATGGATAAGAAAACATGATCCACATATATGCTGTCTTCAAGAGACCCACCTCAGGACAAAAGATCATCACAGATTGAAAGTGAAGGGATAAGGGATGGAAAAATATATATCAAGCAAATGGACATAAAAAACAGTCTGAAGTAGCAATACTTATTTTAGATAAAAAAAGATTTTATGGCAAAGGCCATAGAAAGACAAAGAAGGACATTTCATAATACTTAAAGGAACAATCCATCAAGAAGATATAACTCTGGTGGACATATATGCACCTAACATAGGAGCTCCCAAATATATAAAGAAAATATCTTTGATTCCCCAGCCAGGGCACATAACCAAGCCAGGTTGCAAGCCAGGTCTCCAACCAGGTCTGAAGTTGAAGGCAGGTGAAAGGCAACCATACAGTTATGTCTCTCTCCCTCTGTGCCTCTCTCCCTTCCACTCTCTCTGAAAAATAATACAAATCTTCTAAAAAATAATGAAATAAAATTAAATTAAAATAAAGAAAGAAAAAGAAAATCTTGGAGGACTTCAAGAAGGATATGGACAGCAACACACTCATAGTAGGGGATTTTAATACCCCACTATTAAAAATGGACAGATCTCCCAAACAAAATAACACCAAGGATATTTTTTTAAATATATTTTATTTATTTTGCTATTACAGTTGTCCCAATTTTCCCCCTTTCCCCTCTCCACCCAGTACCCCATTCCCTCTGGCAATGCCTCTCTTATTTCATGTCCATGAGTCATGCATATAAGTTCTTTGGCTTCTCTACTTCCTTTGATCTTCTTAACATCCCCCTGTCTATTCTGTAACCACCAATGTGTACTTTTTTTTCACATCCAGACAATTCACAATACTGCCTTCCATCAGCTTCTCAAATCATATAAATACAAAATTTTCTTTTCATTATTCCAAAATGCCCATGTTAATTCATTTGTTTAAAGAATGGCAATCATCAACAAATCAACAAACAACAAATGTTGGCGAGGATGTAGGGCAAAGGGAACCGTCATGCCTGTTGGTGGGAATGCAGGCTGGTGCAGCCACTACGGAAAACAGTATGGAGTTTCCTGAAAAAACTAAAAATGGAACTGCTTTTTGATCCAGCAATTCCATTATTAGGACTATACCCAAAGAATCCTGAAACACCAATTCATAAGAACCTATGTACCCCTATGTTCATAGCAGCACTATTTACAATAGCCAAATGCTGGAAACAGCCTAAGTGAAAGACACAATGAAATGAAGACACAACAGCCCAAAACCTTGGGACACAGCAAAGGCAGTCCTTGGAGGAAAATTCATAGCAATGTAGGCCTACCTAAAAAGGTCAGAGGAAGCTTATACAAACAACCTAGCCATAAAGCAGCAAGAATTAGAGAAGCTACTACAAACAAAGCCCAGAGCAAGTGGAAGGAAGGAAATCATCAAGATCAGAGCAGAATTAAATACAATTCGAAGAGTCAATAAGTCCAGGAGCTGATTCTTTGAAAATATAAACAAAATTCACAAGCCTTTAAACAGACTCATTAAGAAAAAGAGAGAGAGGACCCAAATAAACAGAATCAGAAATGACAGAGGAGAAATCACAACTGATCCTTCAGAAATACAAAGGATTGTAAGAAATTACTACAAACAACGATATGACAAGAAATATGACAATGTGGGTGAAATGGACACATTTCTGGGAATGTATAATCTACCAAAACTGAACCCGGAAGAAACAGAAAGCATGAATAGATCAATAACAACTAGTGAAATTGAAGAAGTAATCAAAAATCTCCCAAAGCACAAGAGCCCCAGACCAGATGGCTACACAGGTGAATTCTACCAAACATTTATAGAATTAACTCCTATCCTTCTCAACCTATTCCAAAAATTCCAAGAAGAGGGAAGACTCCCACCTCTTTCTCTGAAGCCAATGTTATTCTAACCCCAAAACCAGGTCAAGACACAACTAAGAAGGAAAACTATGGGCCAATATCTCTAATGAACATAGATGCTGAGATTCTTAACAAAATATTGGCCGACCAGATCCAGCAATACATTCAAAATTCATACACCATGATTAAGTGGGCTTCATCCCAGGGATGCAAATTTGGTACAACTTTTGCAAATCAGTAAATGTAATACACCAAATACAATAAATGTAAACAAAATGAAAGACAAAAACCTTATGATCATATCAATAGACATTGAAAAAGCATTTGATAAAGTACAACAATCATTTATGATAAAAAAAAAAAAAGACAGAAAAATGGGAACAAAGGGAGAATACCTCAACATAATAAAGGCCATATATGAGAAACCTGAAGCCAACATCACACTCAACGGGCAAAAACTAAAAGCTTTGCCTCTAAGATCAGGAACAAGACAAGGCTGTTCACTTTCTCCACTTCTGTTCAACATCATCTTACAAGTTCTAGCCATAGCTATCAGAGAAGAAAAAGGAATCAAAGGTACCCAAATTGGAAAGGAGAAAGTCAAGCTGTCATTATTTGCAAATGACATAATAGTGTACATACAAAACCCAATAGACTCCACCAAAAACCTACTCGGCCTAATAAGCAAATTTAGTAAAATAGCTGTATATAAAGTCAATATTCATGAATCAAAAGCATTTTTGTATACCTGTAATGAAACATCAGAGATAGAAGCTAGAAAACAAATCCCATTTACCATAGCAACAAGAAAAATAAAGCACTTGGGTATGAACTTAACCAAGGAGATAACAGACCTGTACTCAGAAAACTACAGAACATTGAAGAAAGAAATTAAGGAAGATATAAGTAAATGGAAGCATATACCATGTTCATGGATGGGAAGAATGAACATCATAAAATGTCCATACTACCCAAAGCCATCTATAGATTTAATGCAATCCCAATGAAAATACCAATGACATACTCCACAGAGATAGAAAAAAACACTTCAAAAATTTATATGGAGTTAAAAACACCCAAGAATAGCCACAGCAATCTTGAGAAAGATGAACAAGGTAGGAGGAATCACAATACTGGACATCAAACCATACTACAAGGCTACTGTAATCAAAACAGTCTGCTGAAGAATAGACATATAGATCAATGGAACAGAATAGAGAGTCCAGACATAAACCCAGGACTCCATGGTAAATTAACATTCGACAAAGGGGGAAGAAACATAAAATGGAGTAAAATCAGTCTCTTTAACAAGTGGTGTTGGGAGAACTGGACAGGGACATACAAAAATAAAATAAAATAAAACTAGACCACCAACTTACACCATAAACCAGAAGAAACTCAAGATGAATAAAGGACTTAAACATAAGCAGTGCCACCATAAAGGTCCTGGAGAAAAATATAGCCAGTAAAATTTTAGATATCTTATGCAGAACTATGTTTACTGATATTTCACCAAGGACAAAGGAAGTAAAAGAACAAATAAACAGGACTATATCAAATTGAAAAGTTTCTGTTCAGTTAAAGAAAACACCAGCAAAATTCAAAGGGAACCAACTGTATGGGAAATAATATTTGCCAATGATACCTCAGACAAGGATTTGATATCCAAATATATAAAGAGCTTATGAGACTCAACACCAGAGAGAGACACAGCCCAATTAAAAACATGGGTAAAGGACCTGAACAGACGACTCTTTGAGGAAGACACACCAAAGGTCCAAAAGCATATGAAAGAATGCTCAACATCACTAGCCATCAGAGAGATGCAAATTAAAACCACAATAAGATACCACCTCACACCTGTAAGAATGGCAATCATCAACAAATCAATAAAAATGTGTTGGTGAGGATGTGGGCAAAAGACAACTCTGCTGCACTGTCGGTGGGAATGCAGGCTGATGGCAGCCACTATGGAAAACAGTACAGAGTTTCCTCTAAAACTAATAATGAAACCGTCTTTTGGCCCAGCATTTCCACTACTAAGACTATACTGGAAGAACCCTGAAACACCAATTCATAAGAACCTATGTACCCCTATGTTCATAGCACACTAGTTACAATAGCCAAAGGCTATAAATAGCCTAATTGCCCATCAGTGCATGATTGGATCAAAAAACTTTGGTACATTTACACAATGGAATACTACAGAGAAGAAAGAAAGAAGGAACTCCTACCCTTTGCAACAACATGGATGGAACTGAAAAGTATTCTGCTTAGTGAAATAAGCCAGTCAGTGAAAGACAAATACCATATGATTTCACCCATTACAGGACAATAATGAGCAAAACAAACAAGCAAGCAAAACAGAATCAGATACATGAATACAATGAATAGACCTTCAATGGGCAGAAGTGGAGAGGGGGTTGTGGGGAGGAGGAGGCAAAGAAGAAGGGCAGTTTAGAAGTAACCTGGAAGAACCATGGACGTGGACAACAAGTGGAATTGACTTTGGTGGGGGAGTAGGTGGGTGGTGAAGGGGACAGAGGGGAGGAAAAAGAAGATGGATGTAATACAACAATCATAAAATTAAATTTAAAAAATTACACATAAAAGTGAAAAATAACCACAATATATTTTAAAAATATAATATTTTTATTGGACAGAATTTTTATGGTCTTAATTGCAAAAGCACCTTTCTACCTAAGACCATAAAAGCAAATAAATAACCAATAAAAACAAAAACCAAACCAAAAAATCCAGAACCCATAAAGGAAACAATTGATGATTTTTTATTTAAATTTACTTTTAAATTTAAAAGTAAAGACTTTTAAATTTCTAAATCAAACATATATCATAAGCAATATAAAGGAAGAGAAATCTTAAAATATAGGTTAGAAATAATCCATGGAGGAAGAGGTTGATTGCCAGGCTAAGCCCTGAATTTTCTTCTGTAAGCAACTAGAAATCATGAAAGGTTCTTGACAAGGAGAGTAGAGTGATCAAAGATGCCTTTTAGCAAAGGAATTTGTTCAGCCATATAAAGGATGAGTTAGAACTACACTGGCGGGCCAGGCTGGGAGGAGAATGCAGTACATGCAGCTGTTCAGTGTGGCATCTAAAAGATCAATTATGAAGCAATTAACTAATTCAGGCAAGAGACCTCAAGAGCTGCTTTGGTAACTAGAGAAAACTGGGTATCATATCTGAGAAGTTAAGAATTATAGGAGAGGTAAAAGATCTAATATTTATTAAATGTGGGTATTTAATAGATATTCTAATTTGCCAAAGAGTACACAAAAATATGTTGCTAAATCTTATCTTTTCCATGCCAAACCCATGTTTTTTATCCTTCCATCTATCCCAATTGCACCATAAGTAACCTATCCTATCCTTAGAGTAGATGTGGCCACGCTTAGCCCAATCAAAAATTATTACTGTCAAAATATAACACAGAGGTGTCTGTGAGTAGGATTCACAATAAGGGTTTATTCAGCAGGTGGATTGCTTAAATTTAGTACCTTCCAAAACAGGCTTTAATTTTTAACTGAACCTTTACTAGCTCCTGGAAGATGACCTTGGAATATCCTGCCAGACAAAAGTGTTTTTGTGTGCCTGAGGGCTTGGGCCAAGCAGCAACAGTATGATCAGATCATTTATGTTAACAATGTAATTTATGGTGAACAGCTGTTTTTACTCTGAGGGGCTAGAATCTGAGAAGCTGAAGTTGGGAAACATGAGTGCTACTGAATGCCTATGTGACCCTTAATAAAATGCTGGGCATCAAAGCTTGAGTGAACTTCCCCAGTTGGTTACACTTTGCATGTGTTATCACATATTATTATCGGGAGAATGAAGCAAGTTCCGTGCAACTATGTTGGCAGGAAAGATCTGGAAAATTGTGCTAGGTTTTTCTTGGGTATCTTCCCTTGTACCTTCCTCTTTTGGTAATTTTATAGTGTAATCTTCCTCTGTAATAAACTGTAACTGTGAGTATAAAAATAAGTAAATAAATAAAAATAAAAATAAAAATTCAGTACCCAAATGTTTATAGCAGTTTTATTCATAATTGTTGAAAACTGGTAAAAAAAAATAATGCCTTTCAATGAAAGAATGGATACAATGAAATAAACTCACAGTAAGCAAGAACAAACTGTTGGTATAAAAAGGAACATGGTTGATATACAAAAGAATGTGTCTTTATTCATAATTGTTGAAAACTGGAAAAAATAATGTCTTTCAATGAATGAATGGATACAATGAAATATAACCTAGCAGTAAGCAAGAACGAACTATTGATATACAAAATAATGTGGCTGAATTTCAAAGATACTACACCGTTTTGTTTGTTTGTTTAACCAGATGGTAATGGTTGTTATTTGGAGTGAATCTAGAAGGCTTGTCTCATTAAGTGATGCATGAGAGAGACCTAAATGAAGCCAGTAGGAGAAGCAGGGATGTTATCTGTTAGAAGATTTTCAATACAAGGGAACAAGCAACAAAGGCTGTGAGGAATGTTTTGGCTCAACCAGTCCTAGGAAAAACAAGGAGACTATGGAGACTGGAGTGAGAGAGTGAAGAAGAATGAGGAGAAATAAAGTCAGAGAAGTAGGTGGGCATCATATTCTGTAGGACCTTGAAGGCCACTGTAAAGACTAGATTTCTTTTCTCTATAACATGTTTAAACACTGAGGGTTTTGAGCAGAGAAGTGATAGAACTGAATTATGTTTTAAAAAAATCATTTTGGGTAAAATGTGGACACTAATCTCCAGGAAAATAAGAGTGTAAAAAGAGCCCAGTCAGGAGATGGTTTTAATAGCCTACTGAGTGATACTGTGGCTTGAATCAGAGGAGTAATGGGAAGTAATGGGAAGCGGTTTCAGATTCTGCCACTCAGTTTCAGTATTTGAGTTTTTCCCCACTGAAAGCAATTCTTGGGTACTATGTGGTGTCTAACTCAATTCTGACATTATCCACCTGGAGATAGCATCAGATCCCGCATGTTAAGAGGTCAGTCCTATAAGACTATTCCCTCTTTAGATACCTGTCACAAGTTTAGTTTGTTATCTGTGCTTCTGACCAATTGGCTATCAATAAGAGGCTCTCATATGACCCCTTTATTGGGTTCATTTGCTAGAGGGCCCCAAGGACTCAGGAATACAGCTCACTTGATAGAATATGGGATTATTTTGAAAGGGAACAGCTACATAGAAGACATGCAGAAAGCAAAGTATGGGAAAATGGCAGTAACTTCCATGCCCTCTCTGAGAGTGAGCCATTCTCTGCAAATCTCCATGGATTATGGAGGCTTCTACGCACAAGCGTAGTTGTCAATGTTAAATCATTGACAACTAAGGACTGATTCAAACTCTAGCCCCTTTTCCCTCCTGGGAGGTCAGGGGAGTGGAAACGAAAGAAGAAGGCTTTGGTTGGTTCTCCTGGTGAAAAGTCACAATCCTTAGGTTCTTTCCAAAATCATCTCATTAACATAATAAAAACAACTTTACTGCCCATATCACTTAGAAAATTCCAAGAGTTTTGGAAGATCTGTGCCAATAAAGGGGCAAAGATCAAATACATATTTTATTATAAATAATAATACAGGTTACACTCGGATGTATTATAAATTTAGATGCAAGAAATTGCTGTGAAATAGAATATGATGTGTGTCTGTGTGCTAGTGGTGGGATAGTGAGTGAATTTCACATTTTAGAGTTTGAGCAATTGGGTGCCAGCAGGAGCCATTTAATGAGGTGGAAAGTAATTTGAGAAGGACAAATTTAGAAGGGACCAAGAGTTGTGTTAACCTTCTAAGTATGAGATAATCATTAAACATCCATGTGAAAATGACAAGTAAACAACTGGATTTAGGTCTAGAATTCAGAGTCAAAATAAGGGTTGGAGACACAATTTAGTGATTAGATTATTTTAAACGGGAAACTTGATAATAATAAGTAGTGTGTTAGAAAACACAGGTTGAAGAGGAGAGACTGCGGGTTGTGAGACCCATAAGCAGTGAGCCTGGCTTTGGGAGGGGATGAAGCTTGGAGTGAGTTAGCATCAACTAGCAACAGAAAGAAAGCAAGGCACAGGGAGGAAGAATATCAAGAGAGTGAGTCAAGAATAACTCTAACACTTCCCAAATTACTGGAAATTTTATATTAAATCTTACAGATATGGGGGAACAGAGAGTAATTTTTGCCCCCAAAAATGTGAATTAATTTTTGGATGATTTGACATAACAGAAGAAGAAGGGTATTTAGATAGCCAATTAGAAGTGTGGACCTAACACTAAGCAGGACATGTAAGGATATGAGAAATTGAGACTTTTGGCCAATAATAATCATAATTAATAATAATAATAAAAACAACATTAAGAGCTAACATTTACTGAAATTTTACCATATGCCAAGCGTTGTTCCATTTTTCTACGCTTTCTACATGTATTACCTAATAACCATTTCACAGGTTAAGGACTTATTATCCTCATTTCAAAGGTGAGGAAGTTGAGGTTCCTGGAGATTAAATACCTAGCCCAGGTGCCAGTATTCTAGCTGTGGCAGTTTGATCCTGGAGTCCCTGTTCTAACCTAGTGACATGCCCTAGGTTGAGCTATTTGAGTAAAAAGTTAATATTAAACAACACACACAAAGAGAAAAAACTAGTAGCATTTTCTTTAATTTCAGCCATAACATTTACTCTTTTAAAAAAATTGTCTAAACTTGAAACATTTCTTTTGTTTTTAAACCTGCTCAAGGTGGGTTCTGAAAATAAGACTATTGAATTTAAAATAGATTTAGAGACTGGTAACAAGTGGCAATGCAATGTGTGAGAGCCCTGAGAAAAAATTTCTCTGGTGAAGAACCAGCCCACTAAATATCATCATTCTATATGCATTAAGTTTGTCCTGATACATTAGAAAATATCTTGTCTTTCCTACTGGATCTCAGTAAAAACCAAACATTATTTATTATCCCAAAAGAAAACCCTCTTAATAAGATTGAGAGATGATCTGGGGAAAAAATTAATAAATTTTAAAAGAAAGGAAATCACCATGAAGAGTTCAGAATAGGTTAGAAAGGATAATTGCAATACTCCTATACCAGGAAGAACAGGAAGTTAGCTTCCTTTAAATGATGAAAAACAGAAACTCCTGGGAAATAAGGAGTGCCATAAATCCCCTCTTCAGAAGAAGTATGGCAATGGAAAAGATGGAAAATTGGCACCCAGAGGAACATGCACAAACAAACCTTAGGTTGCCCTTGTTTTCCATTAGTTTCCTGCACATATTTACTTTCCCTCAGTTTGCAGCCCTTGGAAGCCCCAAAACCATTTTCCTTTATCATATCTTATCTCCATAATTTATCTTATTTTGTTGAAATGATATGTAAACTTTCAGGACTATCCATTTCTTTGGGTCTTTATTCTTCCCCATCAAGATTTCCTCCTCACATAAAAATTAACATAAGGTAAAATTTGTATGCTTTTCTTTTGTTAACATGATTTTTGTCAGTCTAATTTGCAGGGCCGCTGGCTATGAACCTAAGAGGTAGGTTCCTACAAGGTTTTTCTCCCTTATATCAGCTAATTGGATTCCATTTAATCCATACATCTAGATAATTTATGAAGTTAAGACTAAGAAGGGTACAAACACAAAAACTTTGGGAGTAGAGTTTATAACAATGATGTTGTTAGTAAGGTTAATTCAATGTGTCAGAATAATATGGTGCATTAATTTCTCACAAGTGTATCTTCACATAGAGAAAACCAGTCTTATAAGAGTGACACAGCCAATATGGGCTACAAGGCTGGACACAGAGGTGAACTGTGAGAGTTTTGGAAATAGTAGAAATCCATCTTTCCTTCTGCAAAATTAACTCCAACTGATGTCAGTTGGTCAACACATTATGTGTGGGCCTGATCAACCATTCCAACACAAAATACCCTAAGAAGAATAATCATTTAAGAGCAATATTTATAAATTTGGCAAATGAACCAAAGAGCAAACATATTTGAAACCTTGAATAAAGGAAACTCTTTAAGAGCAAAATTAGTCAACACTGAAGAAGTAGAACTTTCAGAAGTCATTCCAAAGATTTTCTAAACATCCCAGCAGAGCAGTTGATATTCCTCAATTTAGTGTATCTCTTCTGCCAACACAAAGATTCCAAGCCAAATGATCATTTGACCAATGCTTGTTCCATTTTTTTTTTTAACTTTATAAAGAGGGACCAATATGATTGCACTTTTATTTTGCTTTATTTTCTCTTTTTTATTTAAATTTAATTTTATTGTTGTCATATTACATTTATCCCCTTTTAACTCTCCTCTGTCCATTTTCCCCAACCACCCACTCCTCTCTGAAGTCAATCCCACTTGTTGTCCATATCCATGGTTATTCCATACTAGTTTCTTGACTAAACTGCTCCCCTTTTTTTGCCTCTTCCTCCCCCCTCCCATCTTTCCCCTGAAAAATCTATTCACTGTCTTCATGTATCTGGTTCTATTTTCCTTGTTGTTTGTTTTGTTTATTATTATCCTGTAATGGGTGAAATCATATGGTATTTGTCTTTCACTGACTGGTTTATTTCACTAAGCAAAATACTGTCCAGTTCCATCCATGTTGTTGCAAAGGGTAGGAGTTCCTTCTTTCTTTCTGCTGTGTAGTATTTCATTGTGTAAATGTACCAAAGTTTTTTGATCCAATCATGCGATGATGGGCACTTAGGCTGTTTCCAGCACTTGGTTATTGTACCTAGTGCTGCTATGAACATAGGGGTATGTAGGTTCTTATGGGTTGGTGTTTGAGGGTTTTTCCAGTATGGTCCTAGTAGTGGAATTGCTGGATTAAAAGGCAGTTCCATTTTTAGTTTTTAAAGGAAACTCCATACTGTTTTCCATAGTGGCTGCACCAGCCTGCATTCCCACCAACTGTGCACCAGGGATCCCTTTTCCCCACATCTTCACCAACACTTGTTGTCTGTTGATTTGTTGATGATTGCTATTCTGACATGTATGAGATGGTATCTTTTTCTGGTTTTAATTTGCATCTCTCTGATGGCTAGTGATGTTGAGCATTCTTTTATATGCCTTTGGGCACTTTGTATGTCTTCCTCAGAGAGGTGTCTGTTCAAGTCCTTTGCCCATTTTTTAAGTTGGCTCTCTGTCTCCCTGGTGTTGAGTCACATAAGTTCTTTATATTTTTTAGACATCAAACACATGTCTGAGGTATCACTGGCAAGTATGATTTCCCATACAGTTGGTTCCCTTTTAATTTTGCTGGTGTTTTCTTTAGCTGAACAGAAACTTTTCAGTTTGATATAGTCCCATTTTTTTATTAGTCATTTTATTTTCTTTTGCCCTTGGTGAAGTGTCAGTGAACATATTTCTGCATAGAATATCTAAATTTTTACTTCCTATGCTTTTCTCCAGGCTCTTTATGGTGGCAGTGCTTACAATCCTTTGTATTTCTGAAGTATCAGTTGTGATTTCTACTCTGTTGTTTCTGTTCTGTTGTTTCTGATTCTATTTATTTGGGTCATCTCTCTCTTTTTTTTTTGAGTCTGGATAAAGACTTGTTAATTTTGTTTATTTTTTGAAAAACCAGCTCCTGGACTTATTGATGCTTTGAACTGTAGTTTGAGTCTTTAAGTTTTTTAATTCTGCTATGATCTTGATGATTTCCTTTCTTCTACTTGCTCTGGGCTTTGATTGTTGTTGCTCTTGTAGTTCTTGCAGCTTTCTGGTTAGGTTGTTTGTATATGCTTCTTCTATCCTTTTTAGGTATGCCTATTTTGCTATGAATTTTCCTCTGAGGACTGCCTTTGCTATGTCCCATAGGCTGTTGTGTATTCATTGTCATTTGTTTCCAGAAACTTTTTGATTTCATCTTTGATTTCATTGTTAACCCATTCATTACTTAAAAGCATGTTATTCAGTTTCCATGGGTTATAGTGTTTATAGCTTTTTCCCTTGAAATTGGTTTCTAGTTTCAAGCCATTGTGATCTGAGAAGATGCTTTGTATGATTTCAATTTTCCTGTAATTGTGGAGGCTTGTCTTATGACATACCATGTGGTCTATCTTAGAGAATGGTCCATGTGCATTTGAAAAGAATGTGTATTTTGCTTGTTTGGGGTGAAAGGTTCTGTATATATCAGTTAGGTCCATTTCCTCTAGAGTGTTGTTCAATGCCACAATATCGTTTGTGGTCTTTCTTTCTTTCTTTCTTTCTTTCTTTCTTTCTTTCTTTCTTTTTTTTGTTTAGAAGATCTGTTCATTGTTGATAATGCAGTGTTAAAATCCCCTACTCCTAGTGTGTTGCTGTCTATATCCTTCTTGAAGTCCTCCAAAATTTCCCTTTTATATTTCGGAGCTCCTATATTGGGCGCACATATGTTTACCAGTGTTATCTCTTCTTGATGGATTGTTCCCTTAAGTATTATGAAAAGTCCTTCTTCATCTCTTTTTCTGGCCTTCATTGTAAATTCTATTTTGTCTGAAATAAGTATTGCTACTCCTTTTTCTCACGTCTATTTGCTTGATGTATATTTTTCCATCCCTTCACTCTCAATCTGTGTTGATCTTTTGTTCTGAGATGGGTCTCTTGAATAAAGCATACATGTGGGTCATGTTATCTTATCCATTCAGCTACCCTATGTCTTTTGATTGGCATATTTAATCCATTTTCATTTAAGGTTATTATTGATTGATAGTAATTAATGGTAATTTTCCCCTTTGTACCTGTGTTCCTCTTTGGGTCTCTCTGTTTCTTCATTTTTTAAAAGCAGACCCTTTAGCATTTCTTGCAATGCTGGTTTGGTAGAGATGTATTATTTTAGTCTTCTTTTGTCTGGGAAACTTCTTATTTCTCCTTTTAGTTTGAATGAAAGCCTTGCTGGATAAAGTATTTTTGGTTGCAGGCCTTTGTTTCCCATTACTTGGAATATTTTTTGCCATTCCCTTCTGGCTTATATTGTTTCTGTTGAATAATCATTTGATAACCTTATTGGAGCCCCCTTATATGTTATCTGCTGTTTCTCTGTTGATGCTTTTAGGATTCTTTCTATGTCTTTGAAATTTGCCATTTTAATTATAATGTGTCTTGGTGTGGGTCTGTTTTGATTCATCCTCATTGAGACTCTGTGCTTCCTGAATTTGAGTAAAATTTTCACTCATCATATTAGGGAAGTTTTCTATCATTACTTTTTTGAAGGGATTTTCCATTCCTTGTTTCTCTTCTCCTTTTGGTATCCCTATGATGTGGATAATGTGGCATTTCATATTATCCTGCAGCTCCCTTAAAACCTCTTCATTGTTGTTCAGCCTTTTTTCATTCTGTTGCACTGTTTTGGAATATTTTTCTACATTGTCCTCCAGTTCACTGATCTGACCCTCTGCTTCTTCTAGCCTTCTGATGATTCCTTCTATTTGGTTCTTCAATTCAGAAATTGGATTCTTCATTTCCTCCTGGCTCTTACTGATAGTTTCTATGTCCTTTTTAATGCTGGTGTAGCTCTTAGTAAGTTCCTTGTAGCTTCCCTGGAGTTCCCTTGGAGTTGTTTGTAGTTTTGTTTGAACTGGCTGAGCTCATTGAGCTCCTCTATCATCATTATTTTGAATTCTGTATCTAATAGTTTGCTTGCCTCTGTTTCATTCAGTGATCTTTCTGGGGATTTCTCCTTTCCTTTTTGTGAAGGATTGTTTCTTTTTCTCCCCATTTTTAGATTTTGTTTTAATCCAGTCAGGCTGTGATCAGCTGCCAGGCTAAGGAACTGCTAGACTTGAAGAATTGACTTAGCTGTAATCCTATCAATCTGTGATTCATCACCAGGCTCAGATTCTGCTCAGGGTGACAGACTGATTCAGTTGTAAATCAACAAATCAGTTACCAAACTCAGGCCCTGCTGGGATAGATGAGAGGTTCAATTGTAATCCAATGAATCATCCACCTGCTCAGGTACAGCCTGTTGGGACAGATTCAGATGTAAATCAATGAATCTGTAATCAGCCACCAGGCTTAGGAGCCACTGGGCTAGACAGCAAGGTATAATTGTAATCTAATGAATCTGTGATTAGCCACTGGGCTCAGGTGATGCTGGGCTCGACTGTAAGATTCTATTGTAATCCAATGAATTTGTGGTCAGCTGCCAGGCTAAGGGGCCACTGGGCTAGACTGAAAGATTCAGTTGTAATCCTATGAGTTTGTGATCAGCCACTGGGCTCAGAGGCCAGTGGGCGGGATAAACCAACTCAGTTGTGAACCAATGAATTCACCATCAGCCACCAGGCTCACTGGCCACTGTGCGATGCTGACTGTCTGACCCAGCTGTAAATCAGAGAGTTTGTAATCAGCCGCCAGACCCAGGTGCTGCTGGGCAAGGGATATCTCTTCTGGTGCCAACTATTGTTTCTATGCTCAGACATGGCAGGGAGGGAGAAATTTATTTAGATGTAAATCAGAAAATTGTAATCAGGCACCAGGCTCAGGCACCGCTGGGTGGGGCAGATTGCTTCCAGTGGGTGGGGCTATGAGGATCCTTGTAGGAAGCTGCTTGGCACAGAGCAGTCCACCTGAGGTGTGGGTGATGAGTCAGCATGGGATCCCCACAGCTGCTTCCCCACTTCTCTCCTCCAAGCCACCATCGCAAACTCTCCCCACATGTCTCCAGCCTGCTCTGCCCTCCCTCTGCTGGAGCCCAGGGTAGGTGGGTGCCAATGTATTTTCATTGTGGTCATCCTAGTAGTTCTCCATCTTCAGTGCTCTCTCAGGCTAGTAAACTCCATGGCTTTCCACCCTTCTCAGCTGGATCTGCTCTGCTCTCCACTGCGTTGCTGTAGGTGGAACACCCAGCTGTGGGACCAAGAACACCTTTCAGGTGGAACCCACAGCTCCATCCCTTCAGCTGTTACCTCTGGTGGGGGCCCAGCCAGCCCTCTCATGTTTCCGCAGTTCCTACTAGTCATATTGTGATGAAGCATCCTCTTCTGTTCTGTTTGTAGTTATAGGGCTTCTTTCCAGCTGCTGTTCTGTTGGTAATTTCATCTGACTTTTTCTCCAAAAAAGTAATTCCAGAAGCGACCTGGGAGGAGATTAGTGTAGCTCCACTTACTCCTCCATCTTGCTGGAACCCTGCTTATTCATTTCTATCAAATATAAAGAACTGATCTAGATGATTATTGCAAATGTTTTATATCAAACTCACTACAATGTGCCTGTTGCCCCTGGTTGATGGTACACTGGATAAGGCACTGGACTGCAAACCCAAGGGTCTCTGGTTCAATTCCCAGCCAGGGCACATAACCATATTGCAAGCCAGGTCTCCAGACAGGCCTGTAGTTGGAGGCAAGTGAAAGGCAACCATACATTGATGTCTCTCTCCCTCTCTGCCTCTCTCCCTTTCCCTCTCTAAAAATAATAAATACATTTTCTAAAAAAAAAATTTGCCTAAGTAAAAAGTATTGAAAATAATTTTGTTTAAGTATATTTTATTGATTATGCTGTTATAATTTTCCCAATTTCTTTTTTCTTTACTCCCCTCCATCCAGTACTTCCCTGCCCTTCAGCAATCCCACCCCTTTAGTTTATGTCCATGGGTCACGCATATAAGTTCCCTAACTTCACCCTTTCCTATATTATTATTAACTTTCCCTGTCTATTTTGTACTTCCCAATTATGCTTCTTAATCTCTGCTCCTTATCACATTTCCCCCATTCCCCCTCCCAGCTGATAGCCCTCCAAATTATCCCCGTACCTATGATTCTGTTCCTATTCTGGTTGTTTGCTTAGCTTGTTTTAATTTTTATTTTTTAGATTCTGTTGTTGATAGTTGTGAGTTTATTGTCATTTTAATGTTCATAGTTTTTAACTTCTTTTTCTTGAAATACTTTTTGTGTTCTTGAAACATAATTGAATTAAAAGGACTTTTGTGCAATTAAGAAGTTTTTGTTTTTGTTTTTTTCTTTTAATTTTATTGTTGTTGTATTACATCCATCCCTTTTTTTCTCCCCTCTGTCCCCCTCCCCACCCACCCCTTCCCCCCAAAGTCAATCCCACCTGTTGTCCATGTCCATGGTTCCTTTATACTAGGTTCTTGTCTAAGTTGCTCCCCTTCTTTGCCTCTGCCTCCCCCCTCCACCCTCCCCCTTTCCTCCTGACCACTGCAGGCCTATTCCTTGTATTCATACACTTGGTTCTGTTTTGCTTGTTGTTAGTTTTGCTCATTATTGTCCCGTAATGGGTGAGAACATATGATACCTGTCCTTCACTGACTGGCTTATTTCACTAAGCAAAATATTCTCCAGTTCCATCCATGTTGTTGCAAAGGGTACAAGTTCCTTCTTTCTTTCTGCCATATAGAATTCCATTGTGTAAATGTACCAAAGGTTTTTGATCCAATCATCCACCGATGGGCACTTAGGCTGTTTCCAGCACCTGGCTATTGTAAATAGTGCCGCTATGAACATAGGTGTGCATAGGTTCTTATGAATTGGTGTCTCAGGCTTCTTTGGGTATAGTCCAAGTAGTGGAATTGCTGGATCAAAAGACAGTTCCATTTTTAGTTTTTTAAGGAAACCCCATACTG
>PVIW01012688.1:0-30849 GCA_004026585.1 Noctilio leporinus
GCACCTAGGCCCAGGCGGTCTGGAGTGGGAGTGGGTTGGAGCTGGGACAAGAAAACTCGATTCTAGGCTGAAACGTGATATGCAGATCTTCACAGGGTTAAACAAACAGACGAGCAAGCTGCAGCTTCAGCGGGGGTGGAGTTGGGTGGGGGGGCGGGGGACACAGCTCGCGCAGGTCTCTGTTCCCAAAGTTGTTAAAACGTGAAAATAAGCAGCTTCGTGCAGTGTGTTGTATGGGCTGGTGACTCCCACCCCCGTGCCAGCCCCCAGCGAAACACTGCAGGTAATCAGCACGTCCCATGTTTAGTCATATTTGACAACTGGGTTAACCTGGTATCTAGGCACTTGTGAAGCAGTACAAAGGGTGCCCTCAATTACCATCAGAAGCTTCTGGTGTGAGTGGCACTTGCATTACCCACCGGGTCAGAGGCCAGGGCGACAATTAGGAAGTCACTTAGACCGCTGGGGGAGGGAATGGTGGGATGCAGCAGGCTCCAGGCCCTCCCAAGTATATGGATGTAGACTTGGACGGAGAGGCCTGGTTTGCTCTCCTCGGAGAAACTGTCCCTTCCTCTCCCTCCTCCGTGTGACTCAGAGTAAAACGGAATTCACTGGGAATAAGGAACTGGGTAGGAGACAAGAGACAATGCTAAAATCGTTAGCCATAATGATGGATTCCCGCTGAAGTTGTCGCCTCGAAAGCTTGGACACACGAAGGGAGCATTGACATTTGAGTCTCCACTTGGGCCTCGCTGGCTCGGCCTCCACCTCGGCGCTCCCTCCCCTCCTGCTCCCTTCCTGGCAAATGGGAGTGGAGTAGGACTGTCAGTCCTAACTTGCATCACCTCAGGGGTCTTCGCGGGGCTTGTGGCTCAGTCTCAACGGCACTTAAACCTGGCTTGTTGCGTGTGTGTAAATTTTTAATTGCGCTGTAATCTCCTCGGGACCTAGCCCGAGACCCCCCCCACCTCGCAGGCTGCGGTGACTGGCACGCGCCAGGAGCCCGGGCTCCGGCCCGTCTGTGCGTCTGATTGGCTGTGGAACAGCTCCCGTCTGCTCTGCCTGCGTCCTCATTGGGCAAGAGGCGCAGCCAGCGGCACTTCAAAGCGGGTGCTCCTCGCACTTAGGCTGAGTTAGGCTGGCTGGAGCCCGGAGTCTGCTCTGCGCGAGCGCGGGGACGCGGGGACGCGGGAGCTGCGCGGGACCCGAGCAGTTTTCCCGAGCAGCCGCCAGGCTCAGCCCCACTCCCGGCCCCGCAGCGCAGCCCAGGGACCTGCTATGGCCACGTCTATACTCGGGGTAAGTCGGCAGTGCGGCAACGCGTTGGCTTGTTTTAACTGGACTAATTTTTCGTTATGGCTTCTCTGGGTCGGCGACTCCGGAGAAACTTACTGCCGGACTGTCGCTTCAACTTCTTTTAGCACTTTCCACATTTAAGGGAATGAGTTTTTCCACGTTATTGGCACCTAGGAGGTGCCTTTAAAAAACAAAACAAAACAACTATTTGTTAAGCAAGTCCTTCTAAATGTGGGTTTTAGGAAAACCTAAAGGTTTCTTTTCTTCCCCTCGTGATTTTGACCCCCTCCCCCTCGTTTCGGGGATTGTTGCACTTACGCGACAGTGGTGTTTCTAGAAAACAGCCTTAATCGGTTTGCAGTTCCTGGAGTCATGTTAACGAACAGTCACACTTCTACGTCTCCCCAGTTCGCTGGTGACTCAAATCCATTGCTGGGTCGCTCCACCATGGATTCTTGTTTTCATAACCAGGTGTCTGGGTGAACAAACATTTTAAACAACGTTTTCTATTAAAAAATAAAAATAGTCTAGTACTAGCCCCCCTCGGAGGAGTGCCCCAAGTTTCCTCTGCCCCTGGAGCGCTGTTTCGGCCGCTTCCTTCCTCACTCGGTGTTTGTTGTGGTTGTATCTACCTCAGTGCTTCACCCCGAAGGGCGGTTTGGGGGCGTCCGTGAAAGATCAGGCTTACGGCGAGCGGAAGGCGAGCACCCCGAGTCTGGTTCTGGGCAGGGATTGCCGCGACTGAGACTGGGAGGACCGAGACATCTTTGATTTGTAGCCCCACCGCAAAACAACTTTCCAGTCCCGGGCCCCTCGCCCTCGCGGTTGCCTCTGCCCCAGCGGGGCGCGGCGCATCTTCGGTGAGCGCGAGGGGAGGTGGCACGAGCCGGGGAGCCACGACCCCCCGGGACCTGCCGCGGGGCGACGGGGCTGCTCACGGGTGCACTTTGTGTCTCCCTCCCACTTCTTCCTGTCCCCCTCCTCCTTGCTCCTTTCCCCCAACCCCCACTCTAGGAAGAGCCACGCTTCGGAACGACCCCGTTGGCCATGCTGGCAGCGACCTGCAACAAGATCGGCAATACCAGCCCGCTGACTACGCTGCCAGAGTCGAGCGCCTTCGCCAAGGGCGGCTTCCACCCCTGGAAGCGCTCCTCGTCCAGCTGCAACCTCGGCTCTAGCCTCTCGGGCTTCGCGGTGGCCACTGGTGGCCGCGGCTCAGGCGGCCTGGCGGGCGGCTCAGGCGCGGCCAACAGCGCCTTCTGCCTGGCCTCTACGTCCCCCACGTCTTCCGCTTTCAGCAGCGACTACGGCGGCCTCTTCTCCAACTCCGCGGCGGCCGCGGCGGCCGCGGCTGGGGTGTCCCCGCAGGAGGCAAGTGGCCAGTCGGCCTTCATCTCCAAGGTGCACAGCACGGCGACCGACGGCCTGTACCCGCGCGTGGGTATGGCGCACCCGTACGAGTCGTGGTACAAGTCAGGCTTTCACTCTACACTGGCAGCGGGCGAGGTGACCAACGGCGCGGCGTCGTCGTGGTGGGACGTGCACAGCAGCCCGGGCTCGTGGCTGGAGGTGCAGAACCCCGCTGGGGGGCTCCAAAGCTCGCTGCACTCGGGCGCCCCCCAGGCCTCGCTGCACTCGCAGCTGGGCACCTACAACCCCGACTTCAGCTCGCTCACGCACTCGGCCTTCAGCTCCACCGGCCTCGGCTCCTCGGCCGCTGCCGCCTCGCACTTGCTCTCCACCAGCCAGCACCTGCTGGCCCAGGACGGCTTCAAGCCGGTGCTTCCCTCCTACTCGGACTCCAGTGCGGCTGTGGCGGCCGCCGCCGCTAGCGCCATGATCTCGGGCGCCGCGGCCGCCGCCGCCGGGGGGAGCTCGGCGCGCTCCGCCCGCCGCTACTCCGGCCGCGCCACCTGCGACTGCCCCAACTGTCAGGAGGCAGAGAGGCTGGGCCCGGCCGGGGCGAGCCTGCGGCGCAAGGGCCTGCACAGCTGCCACATCCCCGGCTGCGGCAAGGTGTACGGCAAGACGTCGCACCTGAAGGCGCACCTGCGCTGGCACACGGGCGAGCGGCCCTTCGTGTGCAACTGGCTCTTCTGCGGCAAGCGCTTCACGCGCTCCGACGAGCTGCAGCGGCACCTGCGGACTCACACGGGCGAGAAGCGCTTCGCCTGCCCGGTGTGCAACAAGCGCTTCATGCGCAGCGACCACCTGAGCAAACACATTAAGACGCACAACGGAGGCGGCGGGGGCAAAAAGGGCAGCGACAGCGACACGGACGCCAGCAACCTGGAGACGCCCCGCTCCGAGTCCCCCGACCTCATTCTGCACGACTCTGGCGTCAGTGCCGCCCGGGCAGCCGCGGCGGCCGCGGCAGCCGCGGCGGCGGCGGCGGCCGCTTCGGCAGGAGGCAAGGAAGGAGCATCTGGCCCCAGCGACTCTTAGAGGTCTGGCGTGAGGCGCGAGAGAGCCAGCAGGGACACCGAGAGCGAGCGAGAAGTTCTAAGGGCGAGCGAGCGGAGAACTGGCTGGGGCTCCGGTGACGCCGCCGGGTCGGCGCGAGGTGGAGCGGTACCCGACTCCCCAGCCGCTCTTCGCGGGTCACGCCGGGAGCTCCCCGCTGTGTTCGATCCCACGCGAGAATCGAACGCATGGTCGAGGAACAAAAGCGGACCATCCTTCGACACAAACACTTAAAAACCGCGCGCGCGCGCGCACACACACACATACACACACACACACCCCGGAGACCTACAACCAAAAGCACGCACACTCGCGCACAAACACACCACTCGCACAAACCTCTCGAGAGAAGAGCAATACACGGAAACGCTCCCTCCTCCTCACCGCCCACCCTCTCCACCACCCCTCTCTGTCCTTTTCTCCAGAAACAAGCCACTATCCTGCAAAGGACTGTCAGAACATTTGAAAGCAAACGGGACCTATCAAAACAGACCCTTTCTGTGGATTATATTATATATAAATTGCTCCAAGTCCTGCTTGATATCTACTTACAATGAAACTTTTTTCCTTAAAAAAAGAAGCATCAAAAAAGGCTTAAGGTGAGAAATTAAACTGGAAGTCTAGTGACAGTTTCTCTGTATTTCATAACATCTGTATAAATAGGGTTCAAAAGATTGTGTTCTCTTTTATTTTCTTGTAAATGTTCATTCAAATAGGGGTGTTTTTCTTTTGGTGAATTCCTGAAATTCAGGGAGTTTTTTCTTTAATTTTCTGATGCACTTTGTAAAAGTCAGTATATATGTAAAAGATATTTAAAATGTTGAGTTATCATTTCACTCCCAAAAACGTAAGTTAAGGTCATCTAAAGAAATTAAATGCATTTATCTGTATGAAGAAAATCTTGACATCATACTTTCATTTTGGTATTATTAAAGAACACTGAACAATACACTTCCTTTAAAAAAAAAAATCCTGTTCCTCAATAACCTTTATGTGGGTTGCCTTTTTTGGTTGGGAAAAAATTCCCTTAATGTTAGTTTTAGGTAATGTAAGGTTCATGTAAGTTATGAAAGCCATAAACATACGTTTTTTGAGGAGTCAAGATTATTTATTTGTATATTAACAGCATAAATTAAATTGGGTTATAAGATTGTGTAGTTGTATTACTTACTGGGAGAGTTCTCAAACGGTGACATTTTAAAACTCTGAAGCGTCTTTTGAAAAGCAAAGGTCTTTGGCAGCTTTAACTGAGGAGGTGCTTACACCTCCTGGAAAGGGTCAGAAAAAACTCCGGTGGGTTTGTTTGTTTTTTAAAAGCAATTTTAAGACAATTTGAAAGCAGAGAGCTTTTTAAAAGAAGTCTTTTAGTTTCCAAGGCTCTCTATGTTGGGAGGCGACTCAAGGGAATAAATCGCTAGAGTCAATACTCCGGAAAAGACATTTCATGCCTAAATGAAAATCTTGTTAAATGTTATTAATTTTGACTTAGAGCACACAGCAGCCCCCTGTGCCTTGTATTCCCTTATTAGGGATTCATGTCTTATCAAATATCTAATTAATCTCCTAGACATCATTTGTTCCGGCCAACTTTATCTCAGCTGGTCCACGGGGAAAACTCCAAATATTCTCGGTGACAAAGCTCCCTTGAAGATCTTTTTAATTGTCTAAATTAACTGCACCAAATTTGCATGTCAAACGGTAAAGGGCAACCTGAGATAAAATGTAAACGTTTTAAAAGCCCCCAAACTAAGCACTTGATTTGATAACTAGCCTTTTTAATGTTATGGAAGACAACTGCTCCTTTCCTTTTCAAAGACGGCTGATCTATGCAAATAGTGAATTGGAAATGCCTAGGTCCCCGCGCCGGCAAATGGCCCTCGCAGGTTATTTGAATATCAGTGGCGCTGCCTCTGAAAAGGTTCAAGGATGCTCTCTGACTTCTTTGTGATTACTCAGTGCGGCGTCTTATTCTGAAGAAAAAAAACTCAGGAATAATTAAAGGCTGGGATCAGGCCTGGGAACACATTTGGGACAGGAATCTCATTTAGACAGTCTCTTTCAAAATAAGGCACAGTTAAATTGACCAGAAGGCAATTATTGGAATGAAAATTATTTTCACTCTCTTTGTCTTCTGACCACCAACTTAACAGCCCCAGTTTAAAAGACGAAAAGAAAATTGGTAAATGAGATA
The DNA here is from genome assembly GCA_004026585.1 of Noctilio leporinus. NCBI lineage: Eukaryota > Metazoa > Chordata > Mammalia > Chiroptera > Noctilionidae > Noctilio > Noctilio leporinus. The sequence continues at coordinate 5,951 of PVIW01012688.1, forward strand.
ATTTCGCAATTCGAAAAAAAAAAGTTAATTTAGAAAATAAAGTGCGTGTTTACAGAATAAAATATTTCTAAAAGGCTCCCCCACACAATAAGAAATACAAGCGAAGTCAGCCCCAGTGGGAAGAAAAAATTATTACTGTCCATTTTGGGAACTTGAATGAAGGTTTTGATTTTCAGGGAAGGAAAATATTTTATTGTTATTAACAACCAACAAAATGTTTTCTCGGAAACTCTTCTCCGAAAGCCCAAGTAACAAAGTAGCAATAAAACATGGAGCAAAGGTCCTCAGAGGGGCGTTTGCCTCGTGAGGTTCGGAGGCTTCTTCCCTCTCCTGGCGGTCCTCGCAGCTTCCGACGACCAGCCTCCAAGGAGAAATGTCTTCCTCGACATTTTCCTTTTCTTTGACTATTTTTTTCCTCCCAGACCAAACAGTTCATAGTGCAGACCCCATCCCCCCTCTATACTTCGCGGTCTTTTGGTTCTGGTCTAGTCTTCCGGGGAGGCTGGCAGGAGTGCGTTTGCTCTGGGGACTTGGGGTCGAAGCGCTAGGAGCCGAGTGGGTGCCCAGCACGTTTGGGGGTGCAGGCCAGTGGGACAGAGGTGAGGGTATGGTGGGTTTTCTTGAGGAGAGAGGGCGCCCGGGAGTCTGTCCCAGGCAGCTTTGTTTCTGGTGGATAATAAAGGCAGATCAAAGGGCCTGGTGGTGCGGGTCCCGCTGGCCTTGCGTCTCACTCCGCAGCTCAGTGATCAAGGCCTATGCGCACTGTCTCTGCCCCGCGGGTCAGCGGATGTCCATCACCGCGGCTCCGGGGAACTGCAGGCGGAGGCCGGGGCCCGAGTCCAGCCGGAGACCGCTGCTCGCGGAACGCGACCTGGAAGGCGTGGGGTTTCTGGCCCCCGGCTGAAACCAACAAGTGACAACAGATCCCAGCGCTCCTACCGAAGCTTTCCAGCCCTAGGGGCCCCAGAGGGCGCTGGAAAACCTTGACCTGGGAGGCTGGAGACCCGCTGAGGCCGAGCAAATTGGAGAGAGACTGCGTGGGAGGAGAGAGCCCACCAGAGACGACTTAGGTCTCCACCTGAGGGGGGCTGAGTCTCCCCAGGGCCACCTCCGGACTTGAGCGGCCTGGGCTGCTCTGGCTCTGGGGCCCGGGAGAAGCGGGAGGCCGTGGCCACGCGTCGGGGCTCAGACGAGGGTTGCTGCCCAGAGGCCGGTGTGGGCGGGGGACGCAGACAGGACCCCTGAGTCCCACTCAGGCCTGGGTGAGGGGAAATGCGATGTCGTTTCAGTCATTTCCACCCCCAGCGTTTCCTGCTCTGTACTACCTTCTGCACAGTAGAGGAACGAAGATCAAGTTTTCCCCGGCCCTGTCCCAATCTACACCCTCCCCTGGTGGGATTTTCCCCTTCTTTTTCTGGCCTTACTTTCCCCACCCCTTGGAGTGAATTGGATCCTACCTGATGATGAGAAAGAAAAAAAAGAAAAGATTTTTCTTTCCTCAAGGAGGAAAAAACATTATTTTGACGAGATTAGATTGCGCACCTGAACAGCGTGTCTGGACATTCTTTCAAATCGTTACAAGTCGTGCAAAATTGAATTTCTTTTTATTCAGATGGAAACTATTTATTTTAACTCTAATCTTATTTGCATCTATTATCTGTATTCACCAAGGCTCTCTCCCACTACAAAAATGCAGATGAAGTAAATCTTACATAAATCCCGCCCATTTGTGTAATTGGTATACTAAGTGTTTATTTTAAGTGAGAATAATTTAGCTACAAATTTTCTTAAGGAATAACATTCTTAACACATTAAAAAACTGAAAACTCTGATTTGCTTTTATGTTTGACAGTCGCTCTTGATTCCGTTAAGAGGAGCTTAGCGAGTGCAGCTCGCTGGCGCCATCTAGAGCTCCGATCCGGGAAAGCCGCGCTGTCCGACCCCTTCGCTGGTATTAGCGCCGGGAGACCAGCGCTTGTCGCCAGCTGCAACAATCCATCCAAGCAAAAAAGAAAACCGAGTTTTTGTGTTAGGAGATAGGGTGAGGATGGGGGTGAAGGAACAGAGAGCTCTGCTACTGGGGGGCACTGCTTAGCAATGGCCGGCTCACTGCTCCTCCTAGAGCAGGTCGTTTCTGAAACAAACTAACTGAAAAACCTAAACCAAATAAACAAAATAACGCCCGCTTGGCCCTGGTCTTAGAATTGCTGCATTTAACATCCCTTTCAAGGCAACTTCATGATCTTCCGACTCGACTCGTAGTTGAGCATGCTGGGTGGTGTCGGGCGGTGACATGGACCCCAGGATGGGGACAGGACGTGGGCGCAGCCCCTGGTGCGCTTCGCCCAATGACCCCAGATCCGAGGGCTCCCGGTCCGAGGGCATTATACCGGCCAACCAGAACCTAGCTGATTAAACCTGGTAACCAGACCTTCCCACGTCCCCAAGTCCCCTTTTGACGGGGAGGAGAGCGAGGGAATTGCAGCTTTCACCACGTCTAGGGCCGGGGCGGCCAAAGCAGCCTCCTGCCTCTCCGGGGTCCTCCAGGCAGCGGTCTCGCCAGTTGAGTGCCGGGGACTTCAGGGCAGACCCGGGCCCCGAGGGGCGCGCAGGGCCCCGAGAGCCAGAAGCCCCGAAACCCCTCGCCCCAGCCCCTCCCGAAGGGTTCTCATTTTCCTGCCGACGCAAACTGACCCCCTTTGTCCCCACCTTTTCCCTTTGAAACTCAAATCTAAAATCGGATAACAGTCGGGGGCGTTGACCAATTTTCTCTCCTCTCTGAGCATCGCCCTCCCCACACCGCCCCTTTCCCTCCTCTTCCTAGTCCACTACCCCACCCCCAGTCTTTAGACGTCTCGCAGTGGCTTCTTCTTGTTCTTTTCTTATCCCCTGACCACCCGCGCGTTTATTGTATTTTAATCTGTAAAGCTACACCTCCAAGTCCCGCGTCCGCGGCGGCGGAGGCGCCGTCGACCGCTGCAGCCGGAGCGGGCGGAACGCGCCTGGGCGCCGGCACCCTGGCTCCGGTATCTCACGCCTGGGAAACGCTGTGCTTTTCCGGGAACTCACAGCCACCTTGCAGCGGATAACTCGGCTGGATTTGTATTTTCTGTTTTAATACAAACCCCGCCGCACTGCCTATTTCAAAGATGTGCTAATTACTACTTGGATAGCAGGGCGCAAAGTCCTTGTCCATTTCCCAGTACAAAGTAGGTTGCTAGAAAATTTGAAATTGCCTTTCAGCCTAAAGCTGCCTTACCTGAATGTCATAATTACAGTAATTATGTACATCCAAATTACATGCTAATTAAATTAGAATCAAATCGTTCTAAATCGAAATCAAATGAGGTAGTGAAGAATTAATCAATGACAACATAAATAGAGAGCTTCCTTCAGAGATATTTATTGTAACGATCCAAGGAGGAATTGGATCTGAAAAAGTCACCTGTTTATTTACTTTCAAATTAGTAATCAGTTATTATCCCTTCTCCATAATTTTAACCGTTCAGTGTTATTTACCCCCCACCCTTTCCAGACGCAAGTTTATAGAAATATGTATGAGGTAAATACATACAGACATGCCTACCCTATACGTAACTGATATAAATATATACAGTGTATTTGCAACTCCAGTTAAGAGGAAGGCTTCAGAATGTCCGTGGGACACATCTTTCCAGGGCTTGTTCTCAGTGATCTGGGAAAGAAAAGAATCTAAGTTTTAGGTTTTTCCAAAACCCTTGCACCCTCTTCCTTTGGAGATTCATACCAGAGATTTTGCATTGTTTTGCAAACATCTATTTCTGGTTGATTCACATATAAAAGAAATGCAAAGTGATAGGGTGTCTCGCCCAGTTCTTTTTCTTCCTGCAGGTTGCTGGCGAGAGTCGGTATTTTCCTTTTTGGATGGAGATTAGCAGCGGCGTCTTAACACTCCCTCTACACCTGTGGAGCCCCAGCAAGGAGAGAAATTCGCTTGCCCTCCGACCTGCGAGGGAGAAACGCGCTGGATGCAGAGAGATCTTAGGTGGAAGCTGGCAGGCGAAGGCAGGGGTTGGTCGCGGTGCGTCGGTCCCCTGGACAAACTCCTGTGGCCCACAGCCTGGCAAGGTGGCCCAGGGATTTCTTCTGGGTAGGCCACCGGTCTGAGGCGTGGGGAAACCGGTGCTGCGAGCTAACCTGACCCTTTCCTTTTACACTTTGTGGATGGGGAATCCAAGGGCTGCTTCGCGCATGACGCGCATTTTCTAGGAAAAGGATGCTTCCCTAAATTCTCAGCCTTTCCATTTGGGTTTGAGGTGTGCAGAGGGTTCCCAGCGACGGGTCTGGAAGGAAAGCACCACAGTACGCAGGCGTAGCTTGGCCTCTGGGGATGGCAAGGGACAACGGCAGCCCCGGATTCACTGTAGCACCCACTACAGCCCCTTTCTGGCATCCTTTGGGTTTAGAGCAAGGTCCTGGAAAGCCCTGCTTAGGCCAGCAACCAAGCCCCTGAAACTCCACTTCTGCCCACGCCTTCCGAGTCAGAGACTGGTTTTGCTGTCTACGAAGAAGCAACGGTGGCTCACGGGCAGTTTGGGTCAAAATGTGCATGCCTTTCCATCACTGTAATGGCAACTCCTGCATTTCATCCCGCAGCTGGCTTCGTTATGACTGTTACATTCTGAGGGTGGTGGCAAGTGTGGCGTGAAGGGAGGAGAAGGAGGGAAGGTGATGAGTATCTGCTTCCTTTCCGTCAGCAGGACGGGTTTTAGGAACCTCATCAGGAGAGCTCTCAGCTGTCATCGCATTTCCCAAACCTTAAGAGTTCCTTGGTCTTATTTGTTCCTCACAGCTCTTTAAAAGGATTTCTCCTTTTTGATCCAGAAAACACTCCCAAGGCCTGCACGCCTTTATCTCTTTTCATGAAGTGGTAACTACCAAAGTTTCCTTTTCAGAAAACCTAAATATTTCTTAATATCCTTCAGCTACTTAAGTTAAAATGCAGCTTTCTTTCTGTTTTAAGCGCAGGGTGTGGAGGATGAGGCCTCTACCAGCGTCTTGGCCCAGTGGTCATTAGGTAAGGAGGAGAGTGATATGGCTCAGGTGGATTTTGGAAATCTTTGAGCTTCAATGCTAAAGCATATCAAATGTTTGGTGATTAAAACTGGAAAATGCCATGATCCCAGCAGTGTGGACTGATCTGATTCACAGTCAGCCAGCAGTCTCATGGAAGAACAGCAAGATAGGTGTCTCCAAGTCTTTCAGATAAACAGCTTTTTTTTTCAGATTAAAACCGTAAGATGCAAAACAAGATCTCCATTTCACAGAGCAAGGTAAGCAGACCTGCAGCTTTGCTGCAGCAACCTCTGCTTATTTTGACAGATTTATTAAATGAAATTATGACTAACCACATAGCATTCATAAGTAAACAAGTCCTAACCTAGTAACCTGATCCTTCTTGGCCCTTTATTTGTAAATCGACAGCACCTCCTACAGGAATTAATTTGCTAGCGTTAAATTATGTTAACTATTAGGCCAAGGAAAAGGGGAATGCCCCAAAAATGTCTCCTAAGACTGCCACTGTGTTTCCAGACCCCTGGACAAAATACATCACTAGGCACACCCACATTTCATGAAAAGAACTTCTCAGTTAGGGCTAAGAAAAATTATAAATATCATCAGACTTCTACTGTAGTTAAAAAATATATATCATTGTTGACGGCTTGAATCTAATTATACTGGAAGGATTCCTTTTTGGATTTCAACACATGCGACTAGACATCTTTTTATTATTATTATTATTATGAGGTTTATCTATGGTTTTTACCTCATATTTCAAAAGCAAAAGTAGAACTAGGAGTCTAACATTATATTTAAAAATCACCTTTTAATTCCTTCTACCAGCATTATTAGAGTATGCAGTATAAGTAAGCAGAGCTGCTTTAAACCTCCTACCTTAAGACTGTATATGAAAATGCCTCCCTTGTTTTTAAGTTTGCAAGGTTGATATGCTAGCCCCCTAGCTGGCCAAGGCTAAAAGCCAAAGAGCAAATCTATTTGATCTTCCACAAATACATGGGAATTTTTCTTGCCATTGGATGGATAAGTTGGTAGCACTTTATATTTTTTCAATCTTAACAGTGAAGGAAAATTAAACCAGAGATTAAAAAAAAAAATCCTATCCCACACAAAACTGAGAATCATACTTTAGTGAAAGTCAAATGGAAAAAGTGTAAAAAATCATAATGTACTTTAAAAATTCATTTTAAATTACAGGATGCATTTCAACATTTCTCTTTATGAACACTATTGGTTCAGAAACCTTTTAAATTTTATTTTAAAGATTTTATTTATTTATTTTTAAAGAGAGGGGAAGGGAAGGAGATAGATAGGGAAACATTGCTTTTTTCTAGCATGTCCCCAGCCAGGCATGTTATCTGACTGGGAATTGAAATGATGACCTTTCAGTTCACAGGTCCATGATCAATCCACTGAGACACACACTAGCTAGGGCCAGAAATCTTTTAGGGCAGTGCGTATTGCATAGGTTTTGATATTATAATAATTATAAAAGAGAAAGAAAAATTATAAAGTCTAAAGAGGCATAAGATAGAAAATAATTATGAAACACTGATAAACTCAAGTTGTAGATTAGCCGCCTTATCAATTTCAGATGCATGCTTTCTTGCTTTTTTATTTTAAATGAAGGAAAAAAATCTTTTAGGTACACTGTAAGTTATTAAAGCATACTGCAAAAGGAATTCAAATTCTTCCACAGCAATTCTCTTAAAATAAATAATCAGAGTTGCTTACGTCTTCCCTTCTAAATCAGAGGGCAGTTGTGTGTGCTTATACAAGACAAAGACATATATATATATATCAGACTATGTGGAGTGCTTTTATTCACCTCTTCTTTCACACTTAGTTACCTTCTCACAGAACTTATAAAATTATGACTGCCATCCCTCAAAACCATCTAACCAATATTTATACTGTATTACATAACAGATATTTAAAAAATGTGAAATTCTGATAAAAATACTTGTGCCCATTATGTTTAGTATATATGTTTTTGGAACTGAATGTTACTTGTAATTTATACTAATTTTTTCTATAGTTCCCCTTTACTAAATCCTTTGAAACACAAGGAAAAATTTTGCAGCTAAGTTTAAATATGTCATATGCCTATACTCATGAAATATATCTGAATAGTTTACATTGGTCTGTTTGTGGCATTACATAAATGTTTTTTAACCTTTAGAAGTAAATTCTTTAATAGCTGTATGCCAGAAGTAGAAAGACCATCTGTGGTAGGCAGAATAATGGTTCCTTAAAGATAGATACATCCTATTCCCTGGAACCTGTGAATATGCTAAGTTACATGGCAAAGGGAATTAAGGTTGCAAATCACTTGGCTTGACTCTCCATTGTAAGCTTCGAAGATGGAAGGGGCCAAGAGCCAAACAATGCAGGTAGCCTCTGAAAGCTGTAGTAGGTGAGCAAATTGGTGTTTCATTAGGGCTTCCAGAAAGAACCAACCCGACTGACACCTTGATCTTACCCTGGTGAGAACCATTTCAGACTTATCTCCAGGAACTGTAGAATATATTTTTGTGTTGTTTTAAGCTTGAGGTAATGTGTTATGGTAGCATAGGAAAGTAATATATCATTCTAATGTAAATAGCTTACTCTGTAGAACAAAACACCTGAAAGGAGCTCAGTTGATTTAGAGTGTCAGTCCCAATTTGCCAAGGGTGCAGGCTTGAATTGCAGTCAGGCCACATACAAGAATCAACTAATGAATGCATAAATAAGTGGAAAAACAAGTGGCTGTTTCCATCTCTCTCTTTTTCTCTAAAATCAATACTTAAAAAAAAAAAAAAAACAACTTTAAAAGTTTTAAATAAATTATATCCATTCAATTGTAGTACCATTCTTTTAATAATGTTTCAAAATAAAGAAAATGTCACAGAGTTATATGGGGTGTTTATCTGATAGAGGGTACAAGAAACACTTATCAACAGAAATATTTTTATAGCTCTAAAATAGATTACTTACAAATATTTGCAAAGTTCATTCTTATGAGATTCATGTAGTTTTATACTTAATATGACAGTTCACAGAGATGGAAAATTAAAATAGAGCTTTTTTATTAGGAAGACAACAGTATACATTAGCCCTTGCTAAAGGTATTTGGTAAGGAAGTGGGGATATTTTTATTCCCAGGTTATTGTCACATGCAGTCTCTCTTTATTCTCTACCTTTGCTTCATTCTGTGTCACTCTAGTATGCTTCTCTCCTGAGTTCTCCCTGTACATATCCATGCCATGGCTTCTGTTGTCATTTCTACTATTTTGTTCTTCACTGGGACTTCACTTTGGCCGTTTTCTTATTTCCCTTTGCTTGTAACTACTGTGACTTCTGCTCCTGCTTCTCCTGCTCCTCTCATCTCTGCTCCAGCTTCTCCTCCTTCTCTCATCTCTGCTCCAGCTTCTCCTGTTCCTCTTATCTCTGCTCCGGCTCCTGCTGCTCCTCTCATTTCTTTCAGATCCTCTCTTCTCTGGGCTGTGGTTGTGGCTTCTGGACTTTCTGTCAAAATCAGAATGACTCCATTTGCTAGTCTCCCTAGAACTCTCTTGGTTTATAAATCTAGGCTCTTCCTTGGCTTTTTCCTTGTTACAGTGATTGCTAGAAAGTTCTTCATAGAGTTTTCTCTTCTTAGGCCTGTCCTTTTCTTTTATATCACTATTTTTATTCCTTGAACATTTATCTTTCTTTCTTTTCTTCTTTTGTATTTTTTTTTCTTTGTGATCACTCTCACTGCTGCTTTCTGAAGTCTCACTACAGGAAGAGAAGGAAGAGGAGGAAGAGGAGGAAGAGGAGGAGGAGGATTTGTTTTTATGTTTTTTGTGTTTACTTCTGCTCTTCTGAAGCTTTTTGTTTTTCTTATCTTTTCTCTTTTTCTTTTTTTTCTTCTCCAGTCGATCCAATTTCCTGTTATTGGGGAAAACAGTAACAGACTAAAAACAGTCCTTTTTCATCAACTAACCTAATATTTTGAGTAGGCAATATATTGTCTTAGCAGCTATTAAAGTGGTATTAAATATAAACATACTGAATCAGAATTTAAAATTATATAGCACTCTAAATAAATGGTCATCATGACTTAAAGAAGGTTTGTAACATGCATTAATTAGTTCTACTGCAAATTCAAATACAGAACTATAATCAGATAAAAAATTAATTTCATGTATCTACTACTTTAAACCATGTAAATGCTAATCAAAATTCAAAAGCATGTTCTCCAGGAATTCTGAATAAGAATACACTTTACATTTTTTATACTGTTTAGTTATATAAAATTAAATAATCACATACTGGTTTTCAACAATTGTTTAGATTTATAAATAATTAGAATAAGTCTATTAAGGCATTCTAAATTTCTAAAGAGTACTTCACATTCTCAGAAGAGTAGCTTGTTTACATGGTATGTCTGAATTACTGTGAAATATAAATGTCTCACTGGGTTCTGTCCAGCCATTTTCAAAGCTCCACATAGTGAAACATCATGAGCTCCCCCTATTGGACTCAGCAAACATTTCTTGGATTCTTTAATCCAGACTATGTATCTTCAACAAGATTCATATATACCTTACATTTAAGCATTTTTCAGCATTCCTCATAAAATCTTACAAAATACTAAAAGAGAAATACATGGCCAAAAATATTTTCAAAGAATAAACCATCTATTTTCAAAGAATATACAAATCTATTATAACAAGTAAAACCTACAAATAAATATTTCTAACTTAAATGTTCTGAAAAGTGCCATGTTTTCTTTTGGGGGGTGGTGGTGCAGCAACCTGAGTATATAGTCTTAGGTTCATTTTCATATTACTGGAAGAAAGAATTGTGGTAACGACAGCTAAATGTGATACATGGTTTAAGTACCTTCATGAGCATTTAGGATCAGAGTTGAACATGATACTAAGATGAAACACACACAAAAAAAATTACTGAATCTGCCCTGGCTGGTAGCACAGTGGTTAAGGTGCCGGCCTGCGAGCCCAAAGGTCGCAGGTTCGATTCCCCAGCCAGGGTACATAACCAGGTTGCAAACCAGGTCTCCAGTCAGGTCTGTGGCTGGAGGCAGGTGAAAAGCAACCATACATTGATTCTCTCCCTCTCTGCCTCTCTCCCTTCCCCTCTTTCTAAAAATAATGAAATAAATTAAAAAAAGAAAGAAAGAAAAGGTTAATTAAAAAAAAAAGTTACTGAATCCACTAAATATATATTTTTATCACCTGAGAAGTTTCTGTTTTTGCTTGGTGGTTAGTGACTTTAAAAATTCAACTTCTGGATCTTCTTCGCCCTCACTTGCAACATACTCCTGAGTCAACAAAAATTAAATTGCTAGATTGTAAGACAAGTCAGTTATCAGACAGGAAAGAAAACACTTACAAATAAGAAATTTTGTATTGGGGACATTCTGTAGAAGAGTGCAACATTACGAGTTTAAATGTTTTAAGTTTAATGAAATATTAAAACAAAGAAAATCATAGACTTTTGGAGATGAAAAATGTCCATAATTTTAGCCTTTATAATACCAACAGTACATTATCAACTATATGATTAGCAAATTCATATCCAATATATCAAATAATATACATATATAATTACATAGCTTACATGAACAATCCCTACTAACGTTTGAAAAGTAATGTGCCTCTTTTCAGAACAGCTCAAGTTTACGCCAGTTGGGAGGCTGGGTTTTAGTTTCAGCTCTGTCTCAAAAACCCACATGACTTCAGAGAAACCATCTTATTTCTCTGGCCTCCAGTTTCCTCAGTAAATAAAATAAATGGTTTGTATTAGGATATCTATAGCCCTTTACATTCAACCATTTTCTGGATCTATATATGTACGGTTAAATAAATTAATGTTTAAAATATTTTCTATAATTTTTGGGAGGCTTCTTTATACACTTCTTCCCGTCAGTTCCATTTAATGCCACTTCAGGTGCAAGTTAGCAGGAAGAAAAAAATGACCACCTTATCACCAGTTTAGTTAGATATTTCATACACATAAACCCAGAGGAGCAGTTTCACATATTAAAGTATAGGTTTAAAAATGCTTTCTCATTTAAGTTAAAATAATAAAGAAGCAAAATCAAAATACATTTTAGGCATTTTCTTTGCTCTATTTTGCTTTCCGATGGATGTATGCATATTGGAAAGCATTAAGTAGCAATTCACAAGCAATCACATTTAGATTTATAGACATTTTCAGCTTACTGATAAAAAGATCATTACCTGTGATGGATCATTTGCGGTCAAGTTTCTCCCCAGTACATTTCGTTTCAGTGCAAACCCACTGTTTCTCATCTCCGCTATTAGCTCCGAGGGGTGCATTGATGGCCCTGTTCACAAAAATCACAGTTTGAATGTATCATTTATCTCTCTCTACCTTTTTCAGACTCCACAGTAGGAATGTAGTTGAAGCTTTGTTAAGTAAAATCACAGCTAAATCAACTCAATAATCTTCTGCTGAGCAAATAATCAGATATGATTTTCTAAAACAGCAGTCTGGAGATTCAGAATAGAAAATAATTGCATTTTTCTTTACGTGCTAGGGATTCTCTTATGTAACTTTATCAGAGAGAAAAAGATACATTTAGATACTATCTTTGTGGTAGTTTTTAGTATAAAGTTAAAGCAAAATAACAAAAATTGCAATTAAACTTTTAGTAGTTACTATTTTAGTAAAATTTCAATTTAAAAGAGACACTTTTAAAGATACATGACCAATTTATAATTCTAGTTTCCAATTCAAAGTTCCTCACCCTTATTTACCTTATTTATCAAGTATCAATACCGAGTACATTGCCATGTAGTCACTAATTATCAACCAAATACTCTCATTCTCTCTCATTCTCTCTCTCTCTCTCTCTCTCTCTCTCTCTCTCTCTCTCTCTCTCTCTCTCTCTCGCAAGCGCTATGGGTATGGTTCTATTTCAGTTAATCTCGTGTGTATACTCATGTGTGCATACTCACACATTTGTGGATACCCCCAGAGCTTGAGATTTCTACTTATTAGTTTGGCGTTGATGACAAGCAATTTTAGATTGGCTATAGGTTTGTTCTGTGTTATATTTTTCACAAGCTGCTATTCCATCTTTGCAAAATCCCAAACTGAAAAGTGAGCTTCTTTTTGGTTACATAATATATACTGAATATGGAATAAAGATAAATATAATTAAAAAGCAAAAATTTTAAACATCCCAGCCCTTCCCTTAAACGTTATTAGGTTTACTCCTTCCTCTTTCTCTTGTATATTTCAGTTTCATTTTTGTTTTCCTTGCAGGTAGCAAATAATGACAATACGTAGTTCATGGAACCTATTCAAGTTTCTGGCCTAAATCATCTACATTGGCCTAAATGAACAATACTGGGAGATGTATCTAGAATATAAAGAAGAATAAGATAATTCCTTCCAACAAGAAATTCATAAGGCAGATGGGGGATAGAGAAACATTCAGAAACTAATTCTCTAGTTTGAATTTTCCTTTTAATGCTTTATTGAATGCTCACCTGTATCTTACCATAGAAAACAAAAGGCAATAAAATTAAAATCTGTTCACTTGTCAGTAGCATCTTTGGTAAAAGTTTGGTCACAGAGTTCAGGTATAGGTAAGTAAGTATCTATGGGCTTTTACCACTTTGTTCATGTTACCAAGAACAGCTGAAAGCTGGCTCTCATATCAGGCAGATAATGAGGGAAAATATACCTATTATTGCAGGATGGGAAGTTATGAAATGTGATGCTTTAATTTATTGGGGAAAACACCTCAGTTGAAAACAAAACAAACAAAAACACCATGAAGCAGCATCTTATTTCATTAATATTAAGATTTTATTTTAAAATAATACAGGATTTTTTTTTCTTTTATACAAGCAAGATGTTTTATTCCTATCGATTAATATCCTTTTAACTATTCGATTTGGTTGACAATATTGGTAACAAAACCTTAAATAAAAATTGAATTTTAACCTGGCTGGTGTGGCTCAGTGGATTGGCGCCAGCCTGCCAATCCAAGGGTAGCTGGTTCAATTCCCCAGCCAGGGCACATAACCAGTGTGCAAGCCAGGTCTCCAGCCAGATCTGTAGCTGGAGGCAGGTGAAAGGCAACCATACATTGATGTTTCTCTCCCTTTCTTCCTCCCTCCCTGCCCTCTCTCTGAAAATAGTGAATAAAATTTTTTTTTTAATTTAATTTTAAATAATACTGGTTGCCTCCAAATGGCATAAAAATACTAATATAACAGCTTTCAATTAATTAATGTTCAATTTCAATATAGAAACATTTTATAAACTAGAAAATGTCTTTATTGAAGTGTCAAAACTATATTTCATTGTCAACAATTGCTTTAGGTATTGGATAAATTCAGAAAGTAAACCTACTAAGAATAAGGATGGAAACTACTCCAGAAATGGGCCAAAGTACTTGCCATTATGATGAGAGGTTACTTATTTCATCAAAGGGGGGTGATTTTAATAAGATGTTATAGAAAAGATGATTTTTTTTTTCACAGTTTCATTATAGTACTTTCAATTACTTCAAGAAAATGACTTCCCCAGTCTGACAGAAAATATAAAGATTATGAAAGAAACATTAGTCTTCTGGCATTTATATTTCTTCAAAACCTCAACTGAATTCTGTGTAGTACATATGCTTAGCATAGACTTCCACATTGTTAAGATTGTAAATACAGTGCTAGTGAAGTACCTGGCAAATAGTACTCAATAAATGGTAACTATTATTTCTGCCAGTAGCTATAAAACTTATGATTATCTTATGATATATTCTTCATAATTAAAAAATAAATTTAGTAGTAAGATTTAAAAAAAGATTTTATTTATTTATTCTTAGAGACAGGGCATCGGAGGGTTAAGAGAGAGAGAAAGAAACATCAATGTGAAAAACACCAATCACTTGCCTCTTGCATAGCCATGACTGGCGACCAGGCTGCAATCTAGGCATGTGCCCTGACTAGACCCTTTGCGGGGTCATGCCTAACCAAATGAGCCACACCGCTCAGGGCACTAGTAACATTTTTCAAAATCCTGTCTTTTCCACATATGTTGTTTTTGTACTTACAGCTTCTCCTATCACCAAAATTTCTGGGTTTGGAAGATGTGACAAATCAGATCTAATTAAGATATATTTAGTAAGATGTCTTTATACTTTCATGTTATTGTGATAGTGGCTAGGCAATTAAATGACAGAAATGACTCTTAAGAGAACTCAAAACTCAGTTGATATAATAGATTATATAGATATACTTTTTAAATTTTACCAATTTTTTAAAAGATTTTATTTCATTATTTTTAGAAAGAGGGGAAGGGAGAGAGGCAGTGAGGGAGATAGACATCAATGTATGGTTGCGTTTCACCTGCCTCCAGCTACAGACCTGGCTTGCAATCTGGTAATGTGCCCTGGCTGGGGAATTGAACCTGCGACCTTTGGGTTTGCAGGCCGGCACCTTATCTGCTGTGCTACCAGCCGGGGCCTAAAAATTTACGAACATTTTTAAATGCAAAATCACTACTTTTAGGTATGGTGCCCCAATACTTTAAATTATAGCTGCAGTTAGGGATCACTTAAATGTGCTATGACAGAATAATTCTAAATAATCCATACAAAACAGCATATGTTTTAAAATGTTGCTTTTGTGAGGGCTTCTTTCTAGATCCTATAAACTGGGATAAATTAAGCCTCTATACCATGAAAACCAATGTTTAAACTTACAAAATCAGGTCCACTGAAGAAATGTTTTCAATACTCAATAATCTTGCAAACTTTCTTTGCTGAGATATAGGTAAGCATAAAGTACTACATGTGACTATGGTATTCAGTTCTGTGACCTGATTAAATCAACTATTTTCTACAAGAAAGATACCATGAAGCCTGTTTCTCACGGAAAAAAAAAAAAATTCCCCAGGTGGTGAATTATGTTGTACAAAACTATGTTTGTAAAAGGGTTTAATCTATTCATTGAGAACATTCATTTTTATAGAACTAAGCAAAAGCAATTGAAGGTAAAAAAAATGTTCTGTAACTAGGACAGATGTGTCTTCTACTCAAAGTTCATCATTCCTTTCAAATGAAGAATTATCTTCTACAATTTTATGGTATTTTGTGGGAGAAGAGAGGACACCGAGTTGTAGGTTAGGTAAGGCTATATTAGAAATGCTTTTCCCTCCATCAAATTTAAAACATTAATTTATAGGATGGGTACTGTTTGCTGAAACTAAATGGTTATTCCTAAAATGAATATAGTTTTGCTTGCTATTACAGTCATGATCAATATTTCCCTCCTCATTGTATTTTAATAATTTTATATTATGAAAAATTTCCAACCTAGAGAGAATAATGTAATGAACCTTATGTACCACTCATGGCATAGCTTCAACAGTTATCAGTATTGTGCCATTTTTGTTTTATCTATTAACTCCAACTTTCTTTTTCCTTTTTGATACAGTATTTTAAATAAATGCCAGATATATAAATCACTAACAAATAAGGTGTATGTCTTAAAGATAAAACCCAAACACTTTTATTACATCTATCAATAGTATCTAATACCGGTCAACATTCTGATTCCCTCGGTAGTCCCAAAAGTATCTTTTTCTTTTAGTCCTCACCCAAGGACATGTTTATTGATTTCTAGAGAGAGAGAAACATCAACGTGAGAAACATCGATCCTGTATGCACTCAGACCAGGGATCACACCTGCAACCTTTTGGTGCACTGGATGATGCTCCAACCACCCAGGCATCCAGCCAAGGCTCAAAAGGATCTTTTTATAATTGTTTGTTTAGATCAGGATCTAAACAAGGTCCACACACTGCATTTGTTTCATACATCTCTTAAGTCTCTCTCTTTTAATTGATATATAACTTACACACATCCTACGTCTCTTCTAATCTAAAATATTTAGCACCTTTACTTCTCTCCCTCATTACTCTAGTACTATTTATTTGTTGAAGAATCTCAGTCATTTGCCCTGTAGAATTTTCCAAATTCTGAATAGTACTGTCATTTAATATGTTCTTCTAGCCCTGCATTTCCTGGAAATTTATAGTTTAGACCTAGAGGCTTATTGTTATTTTGGTACTTTATACCATATATTTTGGGGGAATATATACAATAGAAAGTCTTCTGAAGTCTGAATTCAAGAAATGATACCTAAAAATACACACATTTCTGGCTCATGTGAACCAGACTATGGAAAAAAAGGCTTAGACTTCAGCTTGCCATGTTCTTGTATGCACCATGCATTTACTCTAGTTATAGTAACAGTGGTATAACCTGAAAAATAGTGTTTTAAAAGAAACCCCTCAACATTAAAAATAAAATATAATTCTTATTACCATGAAATCGCAACCTCTTTCCTAATCCTAAAGTTAAATTGACTCTATCTAGTGAAAAACCTACTGCTTGTCACTAAATGTAAAAAATTGGACACTTAGAAACAGTAGGTCTAGCACATGATCGAGCAAGAGATCTGTCTGGTAGGAATTATCAAGGATTATCTTACACTTATATTCAATTCCTAATATTACCTAACCTTTTTGCTTTTAAGAAAGCTTATGGAAAGTTATCTTTTTAAAAAAGACTAAAATAGAGGGCACAGTAGGAACATGCAGCACAAATCCCTGGGAAAAAGTGAACAAAGCTATTAATAAAGTGTGTGGGTGATTTTTATTTATATAGATGAGAATGTTTTATGTATGATTTTCTAAAGGTTATGCAAGAACCAATTATACTGAATTGTAATAAACCTGCTCCATACCGGGAATTTTCCTGACACACTGCCGGTTCATCTCAGTGGAGGCTAAAAACAATAGGGTTTCTTATTGCCCTTATCCCAGGTTCATACTGAATATAGCTAACTTGACCTCTTAAAACATACAAGTAAAGGAAAAACTAAACATTTCATTTAGTCGGTGTGCCTGGAAAATACACAAAAGCAAAGAAAGATAAAACTAACCTCATTATATGCTAATAGAAAACATTATTTATTAAAAACAATCTTATTTTACAGAATCAACACATTTAAAGATATATGGCTTATATTTGTCTTCGAACTTACATTTTCAAAAAAATAAACTAACATTTTCAAGTTAATTTATATGCAAATATTTTAGTGATGATATATCCAGCTATAACATAGTGAATTCACAATCCTAGAGGGCTAAGAAAAATAATTTGTTATATGGTGACAGAGGTGCACTAGACTTTGGGTGGTGAGTAGACAGTGCAGTATACAAATGATGTATTATTGAATTGTTTATGTGAAACATAATGTTATTAACTAATGTCAACCCAATAAATTTAATAAAAAATCATGTGTTGTGAGCATTAAAAATTAGAAGTTAGTGCTGTTTTTAAAAATTAAAAAACAATTTTAGCCCTGGCTGGTGGCATAGTGCATAAGGCGCCAGACTGCAAACCCAAAGGTCGTTCGTTCAGTTCCCAGCCAGGGCACGTAAGCAGGTTGAAAGCCAGGTCTTTAGCTGGAGGCAGGTGAAAGGCAACCATACATAGATGTCTCTCTCCCTCTCTGCCTCTCTCCCTTCCCCTCTCTCTAAAAATAATACATAAAATCTTAAAAAAATTTTTTTTATTTATCCATTTTAGAGAGAGGGCAAAGGAGAGAGAAAAAGTGGGAGAGAAACATTGCTATGTGAAACACTGGCTATCCCCCACAGGCCCCAACAGGGACCCTGCCCACAACCCAGGCATGTACTCCAACCTGGAACTGAACCAGCAACCTCTTGGTTTGCAGGTCAGTGCTCAATTCACTGAGCAACACAAGCCAGGGCAACAATGTGCTTTAAATAAATTATGAAAATATTCATGAGACTATTAATCCTCTTGAAAAGTTACGCATCTACAGACCTCAAAAACATTGTTGTATCATAGAAGTCAGACACAAAAGAATATATACTATATGATTCCATTTACACAAAGTTCATGACAAGTAAACCTAATATATGGCATTAGAAATTAGAATAGTGGTTGTGGGTCTAAGAGGCCAACAGAGAAGGGACAGAGAGTGTTTTTTAGGGTGACTACAATGCTCTATGCTCTATATCTTGTCAGGGACATCGGTGACATCGGTGCATACATTTCTCAAACTCAAACGCTACACTTAGGACTAGTGTTTCACTTAAAAAAAGAAAAGGTTACACATCTTATTTTAAATCAGTCAACAATAATTATTGACTATAAGACAGATGATCCAAGATGGGATAGGAGTTAAGTGTAAGCTCAAGGAACTTCCTTCCAGGACCAATCTGGAATTACAATTAAATTGTACAGTAATCATCCGAACTAACCAACTGAATGATAGCTGGAGAGAAACATTATCCAAGGACAGACAGAAGAAATCAATTCACCACCACAAGACTGGCAAGGACTGCATAGAAGGTAAGAGAGGGCTGGCTGAGCGCTGAGGGTGGCAGCTGAAGTCCCAGAGGGGTATTTCAATGGCTGGGAGTTCCCTCTGAGAAGTGTGGGGTCTAAACTCCAACCTGGGCTCCCCAGCCTACAGCACCAGAACTGGAAAAGAACCCAGAAAATATCCAGCTGTTAAAAGCAGCAAGGTTTCTGTCTGCCAGGGAAAAATAGCTGGAGATGCAGAAAGCCTCAAAATTTCATTTGCAGACATTAACCCTGGGCTCCGGCAGAGGGAGAGCAGAGTAGACTAGAGATGCTTGAGGAGAGTCTGGGGTTGGTGGCTATGGGGAGAAAATGAAGGAACAGCTGCCAGGATCCCTGTGCTCTCACTGCCTATACTGCAGCAGCCATCTTTTTCAGGCAGTGCACTCCTCTCCAAGTGGCATCAGCCTGAGAGAAAGCAACAGACCCACCAACAGGAACTACTCTGCACCACCCAGTGGAGTTTAAGCCTGACTACTGATTATAGCTTAAGGCTATATATATCATTGATCAATTTAACAACTAAGGCAGAAAATGCAAAGCAGCAGCCAAAATGGGAAGACAAAGAAACAGACCACAAATGAAAGAACAAGAATTCTCCAGAAGAGCTAGATGAAAGGGAGGCAAGCAATTTATCAGATAAAAGTTCAGAGTAATGATTATAAGGATACTCAACAGCATGAAGACAAAGAAATCATAAAAAGGGACCAGAGATAAAGATTGCAACATCTGAAATAAATAACACACTGGAAGGTATAACAGTAGTTGAGATGAAGCAGAGGCCTGATTAGTGATTTGGAAGACAAGGTAGAAAAAAGCACCCAGGCAGAGCAGCACAAAGAAAAAAAAAATTAAAAAGAATGAGAAGAGCTTAAGAAACATTTTGGACAACATCCACATCATAGGATACCAAAAAGAGAAGAGAGTGAGCGGGGGATTGAGAACCTATTTGAAGAAAAAGTGACTGAAATTTCCCTAATCTGGTGAGGGAAAAAGACACACAAGTCCAGGAAGCTCAGAGAGTCTCAGTGTAGGACACAAACAGGCCCACACTGAGACACATCATAATTAAAATGACAAGGCTTAAAGTTAAGGAGATAATCTTAAAAACTGCAAGAGAGAAGTAGGTAGTTACAAAGAGGGGACTACCAATTAGACTGTCACCTGATTTCTCAACAAAAACATTTCAGGTTAGAAGCAAGTGGCATGAAATGTTCAAGGTAATGAGGGGGGTGGGGCCAAAAAAAATGCTCAAGGTAATGAAAAACAAGGACCTATAACCAAGGCTACTTTACCCAGCAAAGTTGGCATTTAAAATTGAATGAGAAATAGAGAGCTTGCCAGACAAGAAAAAGCTAAAGGAGTCTGTTAACACCAAACCAGCACTGCAACAAATGTCAAAGGGCTTGCAGGAAGAAGAAAAAGAGAAAGAAGGGGGAAAAAAACAAACAAACAAAAAAAACAAAAAACCAGAGCCACACAGTCTAACAGTAAAATAGCACTACATATGTATCTACCAATAATCACCTTAAATGTAAATGGCTTAAATGCACCAACATTTGGAAGTTCTAGCCATAGCAATCACACAAGAAGAAGAAATAAAAGGCATCTAAATTGGAAAGGAAGAAGTAAAACTGTCATCATTTGCAGATGACATGATATTGTACATAGAGTATCTCAAAGAGTCCACCAGGAAACTACTAGAATTGATAAATGAATTCACAATTGCTACAAAAAGAATAAAGTACCCAGGAATAAACACAACCTAAGATGTAAAAGACCTGTACTTGGAAAATTAGAAGACACTGAAGAAAGAAATCAAAGAAGATTAAAGTAAGTGGAAGCACGTACCATTTCATGGATAGGAAGCATTAACATCATTAAAAGGTCCATACTATCCAAAGCAATTTATAGATTCAACATAATTCCTATCTAGATTCTAATGATGTATTTCACAGAACTAGAATAAATACTTCAAAATTTATATGGAACCAGAAAAGCTTGTACTTTCCAGGAAAGAACTAGCAACTTAATTTGATTTTCAAGCTCCCATGGGATTTCAGAAAAGGCAAAAAGTATTCTGATTGGGGCATAATGAGGTTCATGTTAACTTCCTTAGTTTGAGTAGAAGAATTAATATTTACTATATAGATTACATTTCATTCATTCTTTTCCTAGGTAATCACTGAATAATTTCCTTTACTTTAATCTGGCAGACCTTGAGTAGATGGAACGATGGTAATAGGAAGTCACGTAAAAGAGTTATGACTGTGATCTGAGAATCATAATACCCCTTTGAAGTTACAGGAGGTGTAGCTTCTACTAGTCTCACACATGCCTTTAACACAGAATAGTCATTTACTGATAGAACAAGACTGCAATTAGTTGGTTAATGTCAATGGAATTTCAAGACATGGCCACTCTAACAACAAATTTAATCACTGAATTATAATAGTGCTTATAAATAGTTTGAAATGACTTAATCATTGGCAATCACTTAAAATAGCCAAAATATAAAATACTAATCAAGAGTATCATTTTGACCTTTGAAACATTATGACTTGATAAGTTTACTGAATAATAATCTCTTTAATATGTCAACATTTTTCAGTTAATTAGCTTCCTCATGCATTAAAAAAATATTTATCTCCTGACTGATAAACTACATGTTACAAAGAATAGAAATGGTGCCTAACTTCACTTAGTTGTTGTGAAGTAAATCCTTTACTTATTAGTTTTAATATCTGCTTATTTTATTATTTTATTTTTTAAAGACTATATTAATTTGAATTTTGTTATTTTTAAAAAAATTTTACTCATTATTTTTAGAGAGAGGGGAAGGGAGAAAGGAAGAAAGGGAGGGAAACAACGGTTGCCTTTCACCTGCCTCCAGCTAAGGACCTGGCTGGAGACCTGGCTTGCAACCTGGGTTCGTGCCCTGACTGGGAATCGAACCAGCGACCCTTGGGTTCCCAGGCTGGTGCTCAATCCACTAAGCCACACCAGCCAGGGCAATATCTGCTTATTTTAAATATTTATTTACAATGGCGGTGGGGGGAAACAAAAAACCCTGGAATTTACTTAAAAAGAAATTGTGTATTTATTCTTACATGTTTAAACCTTAGTGAGCTTCAAAGTACTCTACATTTGATGCAAGACACATATTGAGACTTTTTTCCACTGCTCAAGGCACTTTTTTGAACTTGTCTATTTCAATGCTTTTTAGCATTTCTACCGTTTTTTATTTCACCTCTTCACCAATGGCAAAACATTTCCTTTTGAGGACTTTTTTCATCCAGGGAAACAAAAAAAGTTGCTCGGGGTGAGATCAGGTGAATAGAAAGGGTGGGGAGGAAGGGGCATGCCACTTTTGGTTGAAAACTACTGAACACTCAGCACAGTGTGGGCAAGTGACTCATAGATCATCCATCATGAGGTAGGCAAACATGCTGAAAGAATTTAAAAAATGTTTACTGAAGCTGAACCCAGCTTCTCACAATGCCAGCTGGTACCCTGATACAGATGGGTTTTTAAGAGTACTCAACTAGTAGAGAAATCCTGTTACTATAAGGTGCTCATCTTCCAGAAGATAATTCTGGTTTTTTTGGGGGGGTGTTCCCCTGTATTTATTTATTTAATTCCAGAGATAGAGGTAAAATATTGATCAGTTGCCTCCTGTACACATCCCAAATGGGATCAAACCTACAACCTTAGGCATGTGCCTTGACTGAGAATTGAACTTGTGACCTATTGAACCACACCAACCAGGACAACATCTTATTTTAGGAGTTAAACTTCAATGAGATTTGGGTAACACAAATACTTTTTCTGCAGTAGAATGACATTGGAGAATTTAAATCTTATTTAAAAAAATTGTTTTTGAAGATTTTATTATTTTCAGAGAGAAGGGCAGAGAGGCAGAAAGGGAGAGAAACATCAATGTGCAGTTGCCTTTCACCTGCTTCCAGCTATGGATCTGGCTGGAGACCTGGCTTGCAACCTGGTTATGTGCCCTGACTAGGGAATCAAACCAGCAACCTTTGGGTTTACAGGCTGGTGCCTATCCATTGAGCCACCAGCCAGGGCTTTATTTTATTTATTTTTTACTTGTTTTGTTTTGTTTTACTTTTTATTGTATTTTTTCCCCAATGTTGGAGGAGTTTTAAAAATTCTGTCATCAGATGTGGGGCTTTCTAACAGCTATGCTGGTAGGATTGTTCTTCAGGACATGCATAAGGAAAATCAGTAACAGACAGATTCAGAGGGATTTGCCACAGGGCAACTGAGTTTATCACCTTTCTGTCTACAGAAAGTCCCTCCAGTATGCTCCTATATGTCTTTCTAGCAAAGACTGTGATCTGCCAATTATTTTGTTAAGTTTTCCAAACATGTTCTCAAGTAACAAAAATGCCTTCAACATGAACAGCTGATGAAGACAGAGGAGCAGCACATAGGAGCTCTGTTGCAGAACACTTTCATCAGTTTTATGGCTTAGAGTAAATTCTTCAAGAAAACTTTAAGTCAAGAGTTTAGGAAAATTACACAAGGAAAAGAACATTAATATGCAAACAAATATTTCAACAAGTGTAAAATAATACTTTCCTCAATTTAGCTATTTATTCATTTTCATTTGTTTAAACACACTAAAAGCTTTGGTGTTAATAAGACTGATAGACACTTGAAACATTAAGTACCTATTGTTATCATCATTTTAGCCGTGTGTGGTGTTGCTGGAGCTCACACTGAGCTACTATAAAGAAAAAGAAACATTATGCATGCCAAGAATATCCAGTATCATTTGGAATTTGAAATTTTATTAAAAATACGAGTTTCCATAGTATCATATTGAGACAGTTTCAAATATTAAAAAAAATTATAGCTAAATTAAAAAAAATAACAAAGTAACTTTAAATATATAGCAACTTAAGCCTGAAAACCAAAAGTCAGGTAACTAGTAACAAAATGATAGTAAGTTAACAAATTTGACTCAATGTTTATTCATTTTTAAAAAATATTTCACTTGTTATTTTCAGAGAGAGGGGAAGGGAGAGAGGCAAAGGGAGAGTACAATTGCCTTTCACCTGCCTCCAGCCACAGGCCTGGCTGGAGACCTGGCTTGCAACCTGGTTATGTGACCTGGCTGGGAATCAAACCAGTGACTTTTGGGTTCACAGGCTGGCACCTTATCCACTGTGCCACCAGCCAAGGGTGTTTATTCACTTTTATGTTGCTTTTACAACCTTTTGGTTTTGGTGCAATACACCAGGCACCTGAAAGTCCTCCTATCCTCACAACAAGAAAAAAGCTAAAAATACTGAAAAATCAACAAATTCTCTCAGATCTATCACAGAATTGATTGCCCCCAAAATGGGAAAGATAGGTGACAGAGTCACAGTTGACCAGAACCAGAAACCAGCAATGAAGCCAGCAACTAGTAGTATTACTTAAAAGATAACTATTGTTGGAAACTGAGCACGAACTAGCCCAAGAGAAACAAAAATTCCTGAGGACCCCTTTTTGTTCCCCTCTGTTCCCCTCCCCACCCACCCATTTCCCCCAAAGTCAATTCCCCCTGTTGTCCATGTCCATGGTTCCTTTATACTAGGTTCTTGTCTAAACTGCTCCCCTTCCTTGCCTCTGCCTTCCCCCTCCCCCTCCCCCCTCCCCCAACCCCTTTCCCCCTGACCACTGAAGGCCTATTCACTGTATTCATATATTTGGTTCTGTTTTGCTTGTTATTAGTTTTGTTCATTATTGTCCCGTAATGGGTGAGATCATATGATATTTGTCCTTCACTGACTGGCTTATTTCACTAAGCATAATACTCTCCAGTTCCATCCATGTTGTTGCAAAGGGTAGGAGTTCCTTCTTTCTTTCTGCTATATAGAATTTCATTGTGTAAATGTACCAACATTTTTTGATCCAATCATCCACTGATGGGCACTTAGGCTGTTCCCAGCACTTGGCTATTGTAAATAGTGCCGCTATGAACACAGGGGTACATAGGTTCTTATGAATTGGTGTTTCAGGATTCTTCGGGTATAGTCCAAGTGGTGGAATTGCTGGATCAAAAGGCAGTTCCATTTTTAGTTTTTTTAAGGAAACCCCATACTGTTTTCCACAATGGCTGCACCAGCTGACATTCCCACCAACAATGCTCAAGGGCTCCCTTTGCTCCATATCCTCGCCAACACTTGTTGTTTGTTGATTTATTGATGATTGCCATTCTGACAGGTGTGAGGTGATATCTTATTGTGGTTTTAATTTGCATCTCTCTGATGACTAGTGATGTTGAGCATTCTTTCATATGCCTCTGGGCCCTTTGTATATCTTCCTCAGTGAGTTGTCTGTTCAGGTCCTTTGCCCATTTTTTAATTGGGCTGTCTGTCTCCCTGGTGTTGAGTCGCATTAG
>PVIW01012689.1:0-30847 GCA_004026585.1 Noctilio leporinus
ACTGTTGGTGGGAATGTAGGCTGGTGCAGCCACTGTGGAAAACAGTATGGGGTTTCCTTAAAAAACTGAAAATGGAACTGCCTTTTGATCCAGCAATTCCACTACTTGGACTATACCCAAAGAATCCTGAAACACCAATTCATAAGAACCTATGCACACCTATGTTCATAGCGGCACTATTTACAATAGCCAAGTGCTGAAAAACAGCCTAAGTGCCCATCAGTGGATGATTGGATCAAAAAAACTTTGGTACATTTTCACAATGGAATTCTATATAGCAGAAAGAAAGAAGGAACTTGTACCCTTTGCAACAACGTGGATGGAACTGGAGAGTATTATGCTCAGTGAAATAAGCCAGTCAGTGAAGGGCAAATATCATATGATCTCACCCATTACGGGACAATAATGAGCAAAACTAACAACAAGCAAAACAGAACCAAATATATGAATACAAGGAATAGGCCTTCAGTGGTCAGGGTGAAAGGTGTTGTGGGGGAGGGGGGAGGCAGAGGCAAGGAAGGGGAGCAGCTTAGACAAGAACCTAGTATGGTGGAACCATGGACATGGACAACAGTGGGGATTGACTTTGGGGGGAATGGGTGGGTGGGGACGGGGACAGAGGGGAGCAAAAAGGGGATGGATGTAATACAACAACAATAAAATAAAATAAAATAAATTGCCCTGGCTGGTGGCACAGTGGATAAGACGCTGGCCTGAGAACCCAAAGGTGGCTGGTTCAATTCCCAGCCAGGGCACATAACCAGGTAACAAGCCAGGTCTCCAGCCAGATCTGTAGCTGGAGGCAGGTGAAAGGCAATCATACGTTGATGCCTCTCTCCTTCTCTGCCTCTTTTCCTGCTTCTCTCTAAAAATAAAAAACAAAATATTTTAAAAGTAAAATAAAATACAGTAGGTCAAAAAATAAAAAATAAAAAGAACATTGAATATTTTCCAGCTGAATGCTAATGCTGATTGCCTGGGAAAATAAAAACTTAAGCAAGCAAATTCTGGTATTGTGGGTCAGAACCTTATTTACAAACCATTTAATGAGTGCAGGGACCTATATCCTATAAAAGTATCACATCGATGGGGTCCTAATTGGTTCAAATGTTGTCATCTTCTAGGTTTGTGTGAGTGCAATTATTTTAGAAAGTACAAATTTCCCACTTTAATTTGTTCTTGGTTTATTTGTCTCTTAAGACATTTGGTTTGGTTTAAAATTCAAATTAAAATTAGCACCTGGGTTTGATCTGGTTTCAGCAAACCTGTTCATTTTTTCCCCTGTATTTTAATCTGTTGTTGGTTTAATTGCTGGACCAGGTTACAGAATAGATGTCTGAGATGTATATACACTTTGATACATTACAACCTAAGCGCCGTAGCCAGAGCAAAGTGAGAGCCATTGTGGTAGGAGCAATGGGCTCACAACTCCTGGTGCAAATCATTCACAAGTCCTATCTTCACCCAGGCACACTGGATCTGGGCTGACTTCTCAATAGAAAAACAACCAAAGAGGGGAGACACAACACATTCAACTCTCTTGCTTTAGTCAAAAAGGTTAAATATCCCCAGAAACCCTGACTCCTCATGTACTTCTCAGGAGCCTTTCTTTTAGAACCTATGGGTGGATTTAGGAACTGACAAGCCTCCCCTTCCTCACAGCCACCTCCAGCCCCAATTTGGAGAGAAAGGGAGTGCAGTCTGAGGACTGGAATGCCTGTCTGCTCCAGCATAGAAACGTGCTGCTGGCATTTGTAAACACAAGCAAATGATGTGCTATATGTACTCTTAATCTCTGTTTTAATGTATCCAATAATCTAGTGGTTAATTAGCAATTTGCTGCCCACAAATATGAAAATTAATGACAAGCAAAGACCCTCCACATTGTAATTATTTTGCTGATTTATAAGACACTTTCCTCTCTGTGTAGGTTTTTCTGTGTGTGTATTTATGCATCAGGGATTTAATTATTTTTAAAGGCATACTCAGTGCACTTTATGCTTTAATATTTTCAGACTTCAATAATGACAGTTATGTGGATATATATAGTATTTATTTATTTTTCTTGTCCAGGATTTTATATATATAAAGGGGTTGAAACCCAAATTGCAGAGAGAGCGTGCAAGATTTAAAGATGCATTTCTGCACCACCAAACCCTTATCTGGAATCAAAGGAGTCTTGTAATATTTGATTTTCTCCCAAGCAGCTCTAGTGAGTCAAGCCACAATCTGCGTTATCCATCTGCCTACTTTGGATCAGGCCGTTTTACTATTTGGAGGTTTAAACGCTTTACGTTTTTGCCAGTGCATTAAGAAAGGCTCTCATGTTAAATTAAGTCAATTAATAAATGGAGACACATTAAGCAATCAATTTTGTCAGCCTATCTCCCCTGCATTATGTATGGTTGGCTGTAATCACAAGATAAATGCAATGTGCTGATCTATGGTAATGTTCAATAATACATTCTCCGCCAGGCTCAATTCATCAGGGAATTTCAGTAAGGGAGGCATTTGTTATTGGCTGTCTCTGCACCTCAAGGATAACATTTCTGTCCTTTTGATTGGCTGCTTCTCTGCTGCAAGATTCTAACCGTCTTATTTTGATGATGAATATGAAGGCACACTAAGCCAGTCTGGAGCGGTGTGTCTTGGTTGCTGCGCTCCTTTCAGAGCCCAAGGACTTACAACTGCTTCTGCTGCCTTCCTGTGCCAACGACCCCACAAAAGTTGTGATGCTTTTCTTTACCCAGTGCTTTGGAGCTGTGTTAGATCTCATTCATTTCCGCTTCCAGCACTACAAGGCTAAGCGGGTTTTCTCCGCTGCTGGGCAACTTGTCTGCGTGGTAAACCCCACGCACAACCTGAAGGTGAGCTGCTTTCTATGGTTTTGTATATATGTAGCTTGAATTCAAGTCCTTTCTCCCGGCGTCAGTGACTGTCCCGCGCGTGCACGGAATTCCGGGCTGGTTCATGGGTGCTAGGACGTGTTTGGAACCCGGAGAGGTTGCCTCACCTCCTTTGGGCCCTCTGGGTGGCTTGGTGCTCTGCGAGTTTGTTTTTTCCCTGACTGGTCGGAACAACTGGAGTTTCTTTACTCCAAGGTATCAGCCCCAAAGTGTGGTGGGGGTCAGAAGTGGGGGTGGTGGAGGAAGTAGGGGATGACCACCCAAATATCTGCGGGCAAATGTTCAGTGGACAGGATTTAAACGTTACCGAAATTGTAGTCTGCCCTTGTGTTTGCAAAAGCAGACAAGCACAAGGCTTTGGAAGCCCCTCTGGCTACTGCTGGAGTAACTCGGGCAGGTACACCCAGACAAGGAGCTGAGAGTTGGCCAGAGGGCTCTTTCTACAAAGTATTTTTTTCTTGTGTTCAGACTAAGCATGAGTGTGTGAGAGCTCGTGTGTGTACTGAGAGGATGAATGTCAGGAGTTTGTCTTCTTTCCTTCCTGCTAGCTGGGTGTTCCCCCTCCCGCCTTGCACTAAGGACGGGAGGAAGCCGATTTACTTCAATTGTAAGCTAAGGAAACCGACTCTGGAGCTACTGTTTGAATCACCGCAGGCGTTTGCCCTTTGCTGGTGCTTTCTCGCTTGTGGCCACCCAGCCGTGCGCCCTGCGTGCTGCCTCTGCATTTCTGCCTTCGGGTCAATGCTCTTTAAATGAACAGCCAAATAAATAAATAAATAAATAAAATGGGATGCTGGAAGACCAGCATCCCAGGTGAGGGCCAAGACTGAAGGGGAAAAGAAGGAAGAGAGACACTAGCTAGGGGTGGTGGGGAAGATAAGTAGACAGTGCAGTAGTGGAGGGGCGCGCACAGCTGAACTCTCCAAATGTGAAACTGAGCCACCATGATTGTACTAAAATAAATGATGGACTCCTTGGGAGTTCCTTTTTTGTCCTCCCTACACCCAGGGCTGAATAACAGTGGAAAGGGCATGCCTGCAGGGAGAGTGCTGGAATAATCCCCATCACTTTGTAAACTACTACAAAGAGTTAGACTCTTCTCAGTCAGGTCACTGCAAGTCTACCCTGATAGATACCTCCAACCTTCACCCTACAATTTCTGCAAGTCCCTAGAGGGACAAGGGCCTGGAGCCCCTGGGGCCATTGCCAATGATGGTCCTGGGTGATGGACCCTGGGAGGGGTGATGGACTGCTCTGGAATGGCTTTGATGAACTGGCTTTCTGTGGTACACAAGTTATGACGAACACCATCTCAGGCAACTTCTCTTGCTCTCTTGTCCCTGTGCTCACACGCTCGCTCTCTCTCTCCCTCTTTCTCCCTGCTTCTTTCCCTCAGTTTACTAAAGTTTTCCTATTATGGCTTAGTTTTATAAATGAGAATTCACCATCAGTCATCCTTGGCAAAGCAAGTGTATAATATACATATTAAAATATGATTCTGAATTCCATTTCATGGCCGCTTTTGAGACCATATTCAAACTCCCATTCTTTTTGTCACTTTAAATTAGTTAGTTCCCTAGGGCAAGACATTTTGTTTACTCCTGTTTTGCATTTTAATACATTTAAAAATTGTTTATGAGATTTAGCATTTCCAGTTTGAATTTATATGGTTCATTGACTATAGCTAACAATGGAGGAAGAAAGGGGTGCTCAGATCTTGGTGTGGGGTGGGATGAAATGCATCTGTGTATATATTTTTTAGCATCGTAGGCCTGGATGTTGACAAGTAGTCCTGCTGCCTGAACCCAGGAGTCCAGAGTCAGGTTGGAGGTCATGGGTCAGCTCTGACTAGCTGTATGACCTCAAAAGACTCAACCTCTCTGTCTTTTGTTACTTTCAAAATGAACAAACAAATACCTATCCTGACTCCTCCACAACTCTGTGAGGCTAAGAAGAGATACTAATGGTGGATATGCTTTATAACAGCCTCCTCAAAAAAAAAAAAATGTTATTGTACATAATATGTAAGGATTTGTTAGAAACTTCAAAAGTTGTCACATAAAGCCATTAGCCAATTTAGAAACCATATAAGCAATAACATAAAAAGAGGTGACATATGCTTTGAGAGGCAATTTTCCATAGCTAACTTTTTCAAGTACATTCTCATTTGGCTTTTCACTTCCTGTAAAAAAAAGAAAAAAAAAAAACAGCATTTAAGAGATTTTGCTCAGATGAACATCACCTCAGGTAAGCAAAGCAAGCTGAGTGCTACTAATGCAACCAGGGGGT
Source organism: Noctilio leporinus (assembly GCA_004026585.1). Classification (NCBI taxonomy): domain Eukaryota; kingdom Metazoa; phylum Chordata; class Mammalia; order Chiroptera; family Noctilionidae; genus Noctilio; species Noctilio leporinus. The sequence goes on from PVIW01012689.1 coordinate 5,196, forward strand.
GCAGCAGGACAGACAAGAGTCACAGAGGCTGTGCCAAGCATAGACCTCTGCTGCTCAGGCTGCCTCCATGAAGGTCTTGCTAGGCACGTTGTGCTCATCCATGGTCTAGGTGGCTCATAGGGTAAACTGTACCTATTTCTCAAACCTGAGGACTCACCATCATTGGCAGAGCTTTTAAAGGAACACTTTAAAAGCTGGATGCACTTATATTAAAAAGTACATAAAACCTCAAAAGAAAAGTGCTCTTCTAAGCATTAATTTCCATAGACAGATGACAGAAATATGTCTGGGATATAATTAGCTGTGATCCACATGGGAAAAAATCTTTTAAAGAAAAACAAAGCTGTGGCAATGTTAACCCAGAATAGCTATTGATCTGTGGTATTTTCCCCCACTTTGTATGACAGGCTGCTTCATGAAATGGTGACGATGGACAGAGAGACTTCAGCCTGGCTTTTCATTTTCTAGGTGGCATGTAGCTACATAAGAGGGCTGGGAAGCCTGTGGTTTTTTTCATTTTGTTTTGTTTTGTGAAATCATTTTTTGCACTTAGTCCTTCCCAGGACTTTTCTGAGAATGCTGACAATATATATTTTAGGACCTCAGGCAAGTGCTGAGTTATAATCAAAATCCACTTATGGAGCAGAGAAAATCGTGTATTTATCTTGTTTGTATAGGTCACCTTCATTCTCAATCTTATTATGGCAATTATTCAGGAACCTGGGACTCCTGCAAAGCTGGTGCCTTTGCTTCTAAATGGAAAGCAGGCTTTCCAGGAATTCAGACACCCTGGTTAAAGCCATTTATGCCCCTCAGCCCCACCCTGGCCTGGAATATGAGGGATCTCTGCTTTAAGCAAGCTTCAAGCAGGGGATGATCTGTAGCAGGCCATCTCTGTGGAGCACAAATGACACTCTGTGTCCATGTCTGTCTGTCTGTCAGCCTCTGCCTGTAGGGAGGGCTCCTTGAACAGACAATGCCTCCACTTCTTCTTACAGCATGAAAGTGACCACCTACAAGGAGCCAGTGTTCCGGGCTGACTGCTCTCTGCTTCTTCACTTACAGAGGTTACTGAGATGCAGCCAGGTTGGTGGGGGTGGGAGACAGCTCAGGTTGGCACCAGTGAGGGCTCCAGCTCCTGGTCTAGATTCAGCCCTTCTTTTTCCTTTGTGTCTTTTGCTTGTTTGCAAGCCCAAAAAGCCTCTCTCCTAGCTCCTCTCCCATCTACACTAGCTGCTTCTATCATGCCCTCGCATGGGCAGTCCTCCCCTCTTCTACCCCATCTCTTGAGGTGCCCTTTGAGGGGTGAACTTCCTCACTCAGGGACTCCAGGGAAGGGTCTCTAGTTGTAGCCTGAACCCCTATGGGGGCAGTCCTCATCCTTTCCTAAGCAAATTGTATTTGAGCTGAGACTGGCTGGGCAACTTCTTCCTCTTAACCACATCCCTTAATGTATCAGTTTCTGAAAGTAGACTAGTAAGATGCTTTCTGACAAATTTTCAGAAGACCATTGCTAGTGTCAACATTATTGCTGAGATCCACAGTGCCCTTCCCAGCATCCAGGTCTGAGGATAACTTCCCCAGCTCTATTGGGAGTCCATTCCTGCCTCTTTCTACCCAGACTTCTCAGAGCTCTTCTCTATTGGAACCTGTTAACCTTGGGTTTTCATATACATATACAATGGTTGAAGGGGCATATAGGTCAATAATGGCTTTAATTAAAGTGCCTGATAGATACTAAATTTAAAATTAGGTCAGTTTAGTACATTACTTGAAGCATTCACATGCCTTTCATTCTAAGACCACCTGTGTGGATGAAGTGTGTTGTGTGGCTCATGCTGGAAATGAGGTTGGTGGAGGGAGGATGAGGGGGATCATTAAAGGAGGGAGCTGAGGGGGAAAGTGTAGCAAAGCCTAACCTTGCTCCTACTGTTTATGGAATATTCTTTGGAAACCCCACAGCTGTGGGGATTTCACTAACTGACACATCGCAGCAGGCAGTTGAATGAGAGCTAGAGGCTTGAGCTTTGTCTTTAGAAATTGAGAGGTAGCCTTTGAAGTGTTCAGCCTAAATACCTTATTAAAGCTGTTAAAAGCTCCAACAAGTTTAATTCTGTAGGTTACTCAGTTATTATTGACACAGCCACCTCCGAGGGTCCCATTCAGGGTCCTCTGGAAATAATACCATCTTCCTTCTGCTCTCCAGGCTTGAGCCTCTTCACAGCTCATTAGCACCTTTGAGGGTAGAAAGGATAAGGGAGGGGCTGGAGTGGGTAGTGCTTACTCTAGGAGCTTAATTCTAAAGGCTTTCCTCCATAGCCTCTTCCAGGCCTTTGGTTTTTGTGAATATTGTATGATACTGTGCTCTGTAGGCACAAAACAGTCATGGGGCTTTTCTGGTTAATGGTAATTGCAAATGAGACTCTTGAGTCACATAACTGGATGCCCTGAGCCTGGAGCGGTCATTTGGTGAACTGCTACTGATGGAGTTGCGGAGAAGACTGATGCAGGCTCCGAGATGAGGCGAGTCAATTAGCTCTGTATCGCATTTACCCAGCAACTCCAAAGTAAATTTATGGAATTCCTTTAACCATGGTCCCTCAAGCTGTAGGAACTGTTTGGAAGACATTAGAAAGAAGATACTAAAAGCTTTTTAAAAATGCACATAGAGGTCAGATTTATTTGAATGGCTTCTTTGGGATAAGGTTGAATATTTTTCAAGCAATTAACAGTAAGAAAAAATACCTCAGTGGAGGACATTTACCCTTAGCCAAGTCACGTTGACTCAACCAGCTCTGTCTCCCCAAAACAAAAGTTGACTTGTTTAGACATTAATGTCATATGGAAGGGATCTGTCTAGAAAATTGAGACCTGTCTTTCCACAGAGATCTGTGACTCAGGGAATGATAGGGGCAATGTCAGAACTGAGAAATTAAATCTTATTTTACAGTTGAGGAAACTGAGACCAGAAAGGGGAAGTGATTTGTATTCATTTTCTATGGCTTCTATAATAAATTACCACAAATTGAGGGGCTTAAAACCAGAGAAATGTATCTTCTCACAGTTTAGGAGGCTATAAGTCCAAACTTAAGGTATCAGCAGGGCCATTATTCCTCCAAGGTTCTAGGGAAGAATCTGTTCCTTGCCTCTAGCAGCTTCTAGTGGTTCCATGTGTTTTTCACTTTGTGACCACATCATACCACATCTCTGTCTCTGTAGTCATATTGTCTTCTCCCCTGTGTATTCTATCTTATAAGAATACCTGAGATTGCATTTAGGGCCAACCTGGATAATCCAAGATAAACTTTTCTTCTCAAGAGCCTTAATGTAATCATACCTTTAGTCATATAAAGTAATATCCACTCTTGCCATGTGGGGTAATATTCATATGTTCCAGGCATTAAGATGTGAGCATTTGTTTTGGATGGCCACTATTCAACCCACTAGAGAACTTTTGCAAAGTCAACCTATTTCCTGACAGAATGGGAACTAAACTTTGTCTCACAATGGCAGACCTACATTTACCTCACTGCCCTGAGCTGCCATCAAATCAGCCCAAACTAAATGGCCCTGGCCTGGGTATACTCTGTGGGAGCAGAAAATTGCAGGGACACCCTTCTAGTGCCCATCCATCTGCTGTAGGCCAGCAGTATGACCCCATGGGCTGTACTCCACACTCTACCATTTCCCCTTCACCAAGCCCACATTTTCTTAGCAAATAGGAGCCTCTATATTATCATGCTCCCTTATTCCTCCCCCACCTCTTCTTTTCTTTTTCAAACTCTTTTTAAAATAATACAATTTACATGGATGCATGCACATTGTATTTTTTAAATCAAATAATAACAAGATATATAGTCAAAAGTATAGTGCTTTATATTGTGCCCTTGGTGCATATTTTATTTTATTTATTTTACAATTACAGTTTACATTTGATATTATTTTGTATTAGTTTCATCTGTCTTGGTGCATATTTTATAAATCCACCAGATCAACTTGAAAAGAAACAAATAATACAGGGGGGAAACCTGGGCTCTGGTAAACACAGTCCCGAATTCAAGTCCAGACAGTGCCATTTGCTGATGTGTGACTTTGAACAAATAATCTGGCCTTTCAAAGACTCCATTTCCTCATTTACAAAGAGGAGGAAATAATGCCCACATTTTATGGTGACTGTGAGTATTAAACGAGTTCACATAAGAAAAATGTCTCCCGCAGAAGAGAGTCAGTAAATAGCAGTTATTGTCAACAGGATCATTATAGTGAAAGCATCTTCTCAGAAGCTGGTGTTCACTCCCCACAATACCACCTGGCTGTCTTTCTCTGACTTCACTCTTCCACCTCTGCAAGCTGCAGTGCTTGCTGTTCCTTGGTATGTAATTGCCCTTGGCCTTGAAGAGAGTTTCAAATAGAACAATTTCTTGCCTTACGTAAAAGTCAGATTTGTCTTAATGCTAAATTTCAAAGAAAACGTGGAATCTTGCATGGGATCTGACCCAGCAGTCCAATGGGAAAAGGGCTGGGTCTCAGGAGAACAGGGTGCCCCTGTTGGGACAGGGGCTGAAGAGTTGGGTCTCCTGCATTCATAGAAGCAAGAGCCAGCCAGGCAGATCAGCCCTCTTCCCCACCCAGCCTGAAACTTGTCCTTCATGAGTTATGAATGAAATCTTTTCATTAGTGGCAGCTGAGTGAACACATAGGTAAGTGTCTGTGAGGGCAATATGATCTAATGGGGTGGATCTCAGGCCAAGTGACACCACTGAGAGATTCAGTGGGTGAGTGGAGGTAGAGGGGCAACAAGTGCATGTTTCCAGGGGGACTGCATATTTTCTCTCTGCCCTTCAGTTCATTGCACCTTGAGATGTAGCTTCAATCTGAGTGGGGTGGAAATAAAGAGTGGGATAGATGCTCAATGGAGGTTGCAGCCCTGGAATCAAGGGAGAGAGAGTGAGAAAGGTGCTCTGACTTTCCTGAGCCAAGAATGAATTCCTAGATCCCACTGTCATCAAAGAATTTTTAAAAGTACCAGGCTAGGCCATTAACCTGAGTTGTTTCTGTGCACACACACAATTGATGGTGATTCTGAGACCAACTTTGGACCCTTAGTGATCTCTGTATAGCTGTGCAAAGTCACAGGCTGCAAATCCAGTGGATGGGGGAGCCTGATCTCTATCACCGAGGAAGAAAGACTAGAGATGAATAAGACCCTTCTCCCCCACCCAATCTGTGACTGACTGCTCCAATCTCAAGACAGAAATAAGGGAGAAAGTAGCCTGGAAAAGAAGAGTAACATTCTAGTTGAGGCTGTAGGGTGTGGATTTTAGAATCAGACAGATCTGGGTTTGAATGCTGTCATGTCTTTAAGCCTGCATTTCCTCACTTTTAAAATAATAGTTGTGAAGATGAAATAATATGTGTTCATAAAGTACTTAGCCTAGCACCTAGCACATAATAAATACTCCATAAATGGTAACTATCATTACTATTAAATGGAGTCCCTTAGAGATATTACCTAATGCTCAAGATGTGACCAAGGTTCTTTAGCTCAACTCATATGGGTGACCAAACTTTTCCTATTTCAGCTGGATGTTGGAGGCAACAGAGGGAACGGTTAGTAGTTAAAGAACCTGCAAATGAAGTGACCATGATTTTGAAGTATAATAGGTTCAAGCTAAGATAACCAGAATGATGCTCTAGTTCTAGATTGTGGTCTAATAGATGAATACCAAAAGGATGAAGCAACTGGCTCAAGGTCACAGATGATGAGGGATAGAATCCATTGCTCTACATATGTCACCACACTACTAGAGGATGGGAGAGTGGTTAAGGATACTGCCTTTATACATGACCCATGGCAGGACTAGACTTCCTTGCAGGGGGTCCTTTGTGTTCAGGAACTAGTGTGGGTATAAACCAGTGGGGCAACAGTGGAACAGCAGGCATTAAAAAGGCAAATATTCCTTGTGGCTCTAGTGCTGGCACAAATATATAGTAAAGACGTGATGAGGAGCCAAGTGAAGTCATCAAAGCCATGAAGCCCTAACTCTGGACATTTAAATAATAGGATGGATCAATTTCTCCTACAAAATACTACATTTCATCTTGACCATGGGCCCAGGATGAAAGAGCCATCAGATGGATTTGAAATCAGTCTAATGTTTTTAGCCAAAGAACAGAGTCCTTATGGATAATTCAAAATTGTGGTCTAACTGGAAATGTCAGTTTTCCTTGCAAGAAGCTGCATCTTAGTCATTTAATGTATTTTTAATCACAAATCTGTGATTAGTAGGGAGCTGTGTGCTGCAGGGCTGTCTCTAGCTGTAGCACTCGGAACTCCAGACAGGAACAGCGTTGCCTGCGGGTAGGACAGGGCCAGGCCTCCCAGGACAAAGCCAGAGAGTGTCTTCTATGGAGGAGAAAGACCATTGCAGATGGTATTTGGAGAGAGAAGATGGGGTTATCTTGACCTTAGGAAGGCCCCACAAAGATGAAACCAAATCCAGATCAATAACAGATTTTACAAAAGGCTGGCCAGCAAGTCTAACCATATGCCCAGTTTTGCAGCCAGGCATCATGGCCCCTAACTCCTACAACCTTGCCAAGGATGTGCTGGGAAGTCTGTGGCAAGCAGCCGCTCAGAACCTCAGGTTCCCTTTCTATAAATAGGGGTATATTATGACTTACACTAACAAAAGCCAATACACATCCTGAAACTCTGATAGTGGTTTTCTACTTTCTCAGTTATGAATACAATAGTAATAAAATGATAAGAACAACTGGAAAATAACTATTTATTGAAGGCTTGCTATGCGTAGAAACTGTGTTAAGTGCTATGCATTTGATTCCCACTAGGAATCATTCTCTCTTAAACAGAAAAATCAAAGCAGAATGAGGTGAAAGAGCTTGCTCAATGTCATATAGCTTAGGTGATGGAATCTTCTAAAATTAAAATTCTGTGCTTTTAAGCACTTATATGCCATCCCTGAGTGTTCTCTTTTCACAACAAAAAGTGAGCCAACTTGTTTGGCCACAGGACTACTGTTGAGTGTATTATATTTCATTTGAAAATATTGATCTGGAATTCTATCTTCTTCACCCTTATGTGGATAAACATCAAACACACACTAGATGCTCCGGCTGCTGGTAAACCACTCTGGGAGGTATGCCCCAGGCTTCTTTAAGCTGCTCGTAGAATCAAACTCTGTGGTCTATAGCAGTGACTTTGCTTCCTCCTCCTGCTTCCTTCAGTCACCTTCCAAATAAACTCCTGCATCCAAGGTCTGTTCTTGGGCTCTACTTTTGTGGAACCCAAATGAAAAACATGTACATTCTTTTTTTAGTAGCTAATGTTTATTGAACACTAAGTACCAAGTACTGTACTAATTTACCTGAACTAATGATCTTTTCTAAAAACCTCAGAAAAATGCCACTCATCTGTTTCCACATTACTTGGGAGGAAGCTGAAGCATAGACATTAAGTCACTCATCCAAGGACACATCCAGTGAGTGGTGGAGTTTAGCTAGTGCTTATAACTTCTGTGTTACTCTGTCTTTCCCTTTTGATCATAGGAGTGGTTGTCTACAAAGAGCCCAACTGTTCAAATTCAGGCTCAATAAAAATTATGATTTGCATAAAATGCATGAGGAAAATCTTTACAACATCCTTACCAAAATGCCTGACTTCAAATTATCCTGCAGGAAATAAATTGTGTCCCATGATTATTTTTTAAAAAATGGACTACATGCTTTGACAGGTGAATAGGCCCTCTGAATCTGGGGCATGTGGTTGATATACTTCTCAATGACAATGGGAGCAAATGCTCTGTAAGCATAGGGATAGCATTAAACATGTCACTTTCTCTCTGAGAAAAGAATAAAAATGAAAGGAATCCTTTATACCAAGGCAAAAATGTCCTTTAAGAGAATGTGTCTCTTACCTTGTATTACCTGTTCTTTAAGAGATCCTTAGGCCTTCGAAATTTCCTTACTCATTTATGAGTAAGTTTATTTTTTTAAAGCAAAGAGGAAATTTTTTAATGATCCTTTTCTACCTAATTTAACTCAGCCTATACCTTGATATCTAGTAAACTCTTCACCCAATGCCCTTCAAACATTTTCTCTTTCCAAAACTACTGTGGAAAGAACTGAGTGAGGGAGGGGTCTAGGTGAGAGGTGAGCTTATTTGAGGGAAGTAGAATGTTTATGAGGTTTGTTTCCAGTGTGCAAACTGGAGTAATTTGGGTCAGAGTTTATGTTGACATCAGAGAGTGTCTTAAGTACTCAGCCAGGAGCTGTGAAGGAAAGTCACCAAAGTAAAACCCAGAGTTCAGGTTCATCCAGCAGCCCTGACATCTGGAAGAAGTCACAGACTGCAGAGAACTCACAAGGGGACTCTAAAGTGGATAGAGTTAAAGGAATTCTGTGAGGAAAGTGCCTCAGACATGAGTGATGTGCCTTCATCCCCATTCCCAGTCCCCCATGACACCTGCTTATCACAATGTCCCCAGGGGTTGACATGGAGGGCAGCTGGGCAAGTGCTGGCACCATAAGCACATCTAACATGCCCATGCCCTACCAGGCATTCCCACAAACAGGAGAGCTGATGGGCACATTAAGTAGCTGGCTCACTGAAGCCAAAGTGATACATCTGTTTATAGTAATTAAATAAAGGCTAATTGGACCCTTCTTAGAGTGCTTACTGAAGCACATGCCAGATACACAAGGCTTCTCCAAGAATCCAAGAAAAATTGGAGGCAGAAAGGTAATCTTCCAGGCACTTACCACCTATACCTTGAAAATACATGGCAGAGGAAGTTTCCTCAGAACCAAAAGTCTAAGTTTTTACTTGCAGTCTGGCTCATTCCCATGGGGTCTGGAACAGTCATTTAACCTTGGTTTCTTCATCTGTCAGATGATGAGAGGGTGACATTGCTCTGTGCTTCCCCGTAAGGTGACCTTGGTGTGCAGCAATGGGTCTTTACCATTGGCCTTGTCTACATACTGCCTCTTTTCAAAAGGGGTTTGAGGCAATTTACACCAAATGATGGAGGGACAAGGTAAATAAAATGGAAGTAAAATGGAGAATGCAAGTAGATTAATTGTACGGACCTAACCTATTAATCATGGGTGACAGAACTTTAGCAGAAAAGTAAAATTCCATGTGTAAATGCCTCTCAATGTACAGGAAAGATCATTGCCTTTGGGCTCAGATGTGGCTTTAAATTTAGTTCCAGTATTTGTAGCAGTGTGACCCATGACAAGTTACCTAACAACTCTGAACTTCATTTTCCTTGGCTGTAATAAGACATATAATATGAAGTTAAGGAGAAATAAATTCAGAAGTACTGAGACTAATGCCAGGTACATAGTAGGGCCCTCATAAACACTGATCTCTTTTTTTCTCCCTCCTTCTCTCTCTCTGTCCCTTCCTTTTTCTTTTCATTTATTTTCCATGTTAAGTAAGGAAGTCTGCAGGGACACCAATGACATTATTTGATTAGTGGGTTACAAGGGAATCTCTGGGGATGAGAAACAGTTTGAAATTATGAAAGGAAGAGAGCCCTGTCATTCAGGGAAGAAACAAATTTCCTGATGCTGAATGACTTAATTAACTTATCCAAAATTACCAGATGAGAGTATTAAATTCCTTGTATCTTATTTTTGTTATCTCAGTGTGGAGTTTGTAAGGTAAATTACTTTGAATACCTCAGATCTCCCGTAGGAATCTGGGAGGAGAAAGGGGGATAAGAGAGGATAGAGCCACTGTTATGGAGGGCCAGGGCACAACACCAGTCAGACATCATGCTCACGACATCAGGATGGCTGGACAAATCCAGATGGGGCTGGATCCTGCTGTTCTGGTGTGGGGGATCTCTGTCCTGTGGAGCCCCCTGATCATGGATTGAACAAACTAACCCAGCTTGAAGTTCCTGGGGAGGGAAGAGGTGGCCACTCTCTCTAGTGGGGAATGCACCCAGTCCCCTTTCCCAACATAGCTTTTATTGGGCTGAATGCATGCAAAAAAAGAAGGGTGCAGGTGTTTGCCATAAAACATTCAGTGCTTAGGGAAGGTAAGCTGTAAAACACAGAGAACAGTATCTGGTCAAGGATGGTTAGACTTGCTGGTGCCAGAGCATTGATAAAACATAGTTCAGGAGTTCATTCTGTGTCTTAACTCAAACATCCATTAATTAGGATCAGAACAGACATAAAGCAGAGCAGGCTTCAAGGTATACATTGCAATTCTAGGCCTTATTTTCCAAGGAAACCTCTGTGAAGGATTCAGATTGTGCCTGCCACCAGCTTCCCATTTTTGGTCAAGGCTTACAGGCCCACTTTCCAGGCCTGGCTTGCATAGGTGCTACAGTTTCCGAAAGTACACAAAATGGTTCTCTACCTTTTGGGACAGCAGATATCTGCACATTTTCCTCTAACCAATATGACAGGGACCCAGATGGTGGCAGACTAGCTGAATAGAAGTCTTATAACCAAGGATTTATAGAAGAAGCCCCATGAGGCTGAAAGAAAGGATGGATTCACAGAAAGGGCCGACTCTGTTCCAATGGGCAGCAGCTGAAATACTGGAGGGATATCTCAGATGCAAAGGTTTTTCCTGAATCCCCACTGGGATCCCCATCCCAGAGCACCAGGGCCAGGAAGAGATGCCCCCACAACATCTGGCTGTGATAGAGAATGGGACTCAGCATAACAAAGGCCATATATGACAAACCACAGCCAACATTATATTCAAGGGCAAAAACCAAAATTGTTTCTCTTAAGAACAGTGACAAGACAAGGATATCTGCTTTTATGACTCGTATTCAACATAGTACTGAAAGTTATAGCCATAGCAATTGACAACAAAAGAAATTAAGACATCCAAATTAGAAAGGAAAAAGCAAAACTCTGTTTGCAGATGACAAGATACTGTATATAGAGAATGCTAAAGATTCTACCAAAAAACGACTAGAACTGATAAATGAATTTAGTATAGTAGCAGGATACAAAATAAATATCCAGAAGTTGGTTGCATTTAAAAAAAAAATGTTATTGTTGTTGTATTACATCCATCCCCGTTTTGCTCCCCTCTGTCCCCCTCCCCACCCACCCATTCCCTCCAAAGTCAATCCCACCTGTTGTCCATGTCCATGATTCCTTTGGTTGCATTTTTATACACCATTAATAAACTATCAGAAAGAGAAATCAATAAAAAAATCCCACTTAAAGTTGTATCAAAATGAATAATATACCTAGAAATAAATTTAACCAAGGAGGTAAAAGATCTGTACTAGGAAAATTATAAAAAACTGAAGAAGTTGAAGAAGATACAAATAAGTGAAAGTATATACTGTATTTATGGATAGGAAGAGTTAACATAATTAAAATGTCCATACTTCCCAAAGCAATCTATAGATTCAGTACAATTCCTATCAAGATACCATGACATATTTCAAGAGCTAGAATTAATATTCCAAAAATTCATATGGAACTACAATAGGTCTTGAATAGACACAGCAATCTTGAGAAAGAAGAACAAAGTTGGAGGAATCATGTGACCTGCTACTAAACTATCCACAAGGCCATGATAATCAAAAGAATATGGTATTGGAATGAAAACAGGCATATAGAAGATCAACAGAATAGAACAGAGACCCCAGAAATAAACCCACAGTTTTATAGTCAATTAATATTTGACAAAGGAGGCAAGAACATACAATGGAGTAAAGATAATTTATTCAATAAATGGTGTTGGGAAAATTGAACAGATACATGCGATAGAGAGAGAGAGAGAGAGAGAGAGAGAGAGAGAGAGAGAGAGAGACTAGACCACTTTCTTACACCATGCACAAGAACAAACTCAAAATGGATTAGTCTTAGAGATCCAAAATGGAGGCATAGATAGACATTCTGTGTCTCCCTCCACAACAAAAAAACAATATACCTACCTCAAGACTAGAAACAACCAGAAGTTCCAGAATATTGAGTTGCACAGAAGTCCAACAGACAAAAGATAGAAAGAAGAAATACTAGTCCAGACATGTAGGAGGGGTGGAGCCAGAACACAGAGGACTTGCTTTGGTGAACAGATTGCTGGTGTGGGTTGGTGGTGTGGCAGCTGCAGTGGGAGAGCAGCAGGGGTCAGCTGGTGAAAAGAGCAGACACAGTAGGGACACCTGTTGAGTGCTTCTGGCACCAGATCAGATTTCATGGTTCATAGGTCCAGCCCCGGTGCAGGATGAGGGGGTGGGGATGGAATAAAGCCACATTACTTCTGACCCTGAAAACCAGTGGGGGTTGGGGTAGAGGAACAAACTATTAGTTTCACAATAGAGTCCTTTTGTTTAGAGGCTTCCATGGTCCTGGAACATCCACAGACCCACCCACTCTGGGAACCATGGACAGGGCAACAACTAGAGAGGAGCTAGTCTCATACAGGAAATGAGAAAAGTGTATGAAAAAATGGTGAGTGCTGAACAAGTGGCATAGTTCCCTCTCAGACCCCTCCCCCATATACAGTGCCAAAACATGGTAAAACATGTCACCTCACACTGATGAATACCCAAGGCTCCACCCCTTATAGCAGGTGTGACAACTCTGCCTAAGAAACGGTCACATAGGAGCCTGTCAAGATGCTGAGACAGAGAAATGACTCAAAAAGGGGAATAAATCAAGGTCCCAGTGGTCACTAAGAAAAAGCCATCCTGACAGATGAACAGGCAGCCAGCCTGACAGATGCACAGTTTAAAATGATGGTAATAAAGATGCCTACAGGCTTGACAGATATGCTTAAATTATGGCAAACATGTAAGGGAAAAAATGAAGGCTAGGCCAGGTGAAACAAAGGAAAATACACACAAAATCAATGGTGAAGTGAAGGAAAATGGGGTTCAAATCAAGGATTTGAAACATAAAGAAGAAATAAACAGTCAGCCAGCATAGAAAGTGGAAACAAGAATTAAACAAAGTGAGGAGAGGCTTAAGAATCTCTGGGATGACTTTATACATACCAACATCCAAATCATAGGGGTGCCAGAAGGAGAAGGGAAAGAATAAGAAATTGAAAACTTGTGTGAAAAAATAATGAAGGAAAATTTCCCAAATTTGGTGAAGGAACTAGGCATACAAGTCCAGGAAGCACAGTGTCTCGAACAAGCTAGATTCAAAGAGGACCACAGCAAGACACATCATAATTAAAATGGTAAAGGCTAAAGATAAAGAGAAAATCTTAAAAGCAGCAAGAGAAAAGAAGAGAGTTACTTATAAAGGAGTTCCTATAAGACTATCAGCTGATTTCTCAAAAGAAACTTTGCAGGCAAGAAGGGACTGGCAAGATGTATTCAAAGTGATGAAAAGCACAGACCCACAACCAAGACTACTTTATACAGCAAAGCTATCATTTAGAATGGAAGGACAGCCAAAGTGCTTCCCAGACAGGGTAAAACTAAAGGAGTTTATCATCACCAAGCCATTATTATATGAAATGTTAAAGAGGGTCAAAATTATGACCATTAAAAAGACAACAAACTCAACAGAACCTAAAAAATAAAAGTGGAAACAAAAACAAACCAAGCAAGCAACCAGAATAGGACTAGAAGTACAGGTATGGGAATCATTGGGAGGGTTATCAGCTGGGAGAAGGGAAGACAGAGAAATGAGGAAATGGTGCAGGGATTAGGAAATATAGTTGGTGGATACAATATTGATGTTAAGAATAATAGAGGAAAGGGTGAAATCAGAGAATTTATATGCATAACCCATGGACATGAACTAAAGGGGTGTGGGACTATGGGAGGGAACAGGTGGCTTGGGTGGAGGGGAGCAAAGGGAAAAGGATTTGGGACAACTGTAACAGCATAGTCAATAAAATATACAAAAAAGACATATATAAGACTTGAAACCATGAAAATCCTAGAAGAAATCATAAACAGTAAAATCTTGGACATTTCTCATAGTAATATTTTCCTACACATCTCCTCAGGGAAGGAAAATGAAAAAATCAACAAATAGGACTAAATTAAACTAAACATGTTTTGCACAGCAAAGGAAACCATCAACAAACAGGGAAAAACACTGATTGGGAGAACATACTCACCAATACACTTGATAACTGGTTAATGTCCAAATTTTATAAAGAGCTTATAAAACTCAACACCAAAAACCAAACAAATGAACAAATAATGTATTTAAAACAATGAACAAAGGATCTGAAGCAACACTTCTCTGAAGAGGACATACAGATGTCCAATAGACATAGAAATAGATGCTAAATGTCACTAATCATCAAAGAAATGCAAATTAAAACAATAATGAAATATTACCTCACACTGCCAGAATGGCTATTATTAATAAATCAATGAACAAGTGTCATCAAGGATGTGGAGTAAAGGGAACCCTCTTGCACTGTTGATGGGAATGCAGATTGGTAGAGCCAATGGGGAAAGCAGTATGGAGTTTCCTCAAAAAATTAAAAATAAAACTGCCTTATGGCCCAACAATTTCACTTCTGGGGGTATATCTGAAGAAACTGTAAACACTGATTCAAAAGAATATATACACCTCTATGTTTGTTGCAGCATTATTTACAATAGCCAAAATTTGAAAGAAACCCAAGTGCCTATCAGTAGATGAATGGATAAAAAAGCTTTGGTATATTTACACAATGGAATGCTACTCGAATGTAAAAAAAAGAAAAAGAAGGAAATCTTACCTATTGTGACAGCAAGGATGGACCTGGAGGGTATTATGTTAAATGAAATAAACCATTCAGAGAAAGACAAATACCACATGCTTTCACTTATATGTTGAATCTAATGAGCAAAACTGAAACAGACCCAAAGGTACAGAAAACAGACTAACAGCTATCAAAGAAGAGGACTCTTGGGGTGCTGGTTGAAAAAGGTGAAGGGATAAAATGAAACAAAACTCATAGACAAGGACAACAGTATGGTACTTACAGGAGGGAAAGGGGTGGGGGAGGTAGAAGAGAGTAGAGAGGGGTTAAATGGTGGCAGAAAAAGGCTTAACTTTGGGTGGTGAAAACAAAACACAAATATACAGATGATGATTTATTACAGAACTGTACACTTGAAACCTATATAATTTTATTCACCAATGCCACTCCAATGAATTCAGTCAAACTTAAAAAATAAATAAATAAATACGGCAAATGCAATTTCTCTTACTCTCTAAGGTCACATGGGTATGTTCAAGAAAGCAGGATGTAGTATTTGCAAAGTGACCACTAGCAAGAATTCCAGGCAGCTGGTTGGTGTAAGAATAGGGAGCAGCTCATGTAGCCTCCTCTGTGAAGCCTGTCTTAATAACCCCTCTCCTGGGGAGAATCAGGCCCTTCTCCTTCTGCCTCACTGATCCCACTATAGATTTAATCACCTCCCTGAAGTTTTCTGTCTGTGTAGTTATTTGCACTTCTGTGTTTCTATCAGTTGACTCTGATATTAGGACTCTGTGTTCTCAGGACTAATATACATGACTAGCACATAGTAGGTGCTTAGTAAATGTGGGTCTAATTCATAGACAGAAAGCCCAGGACCATGAAAATGAGGCAAGGAACTAAGAGAACCAAGCTTGTTGTCAAGACAGAGGCTCAAGAACATTAAAGGAGATAGAGCCTATCTCCTGAAGCCTGCTCTTAGCAAGTAGTGGACTCAGAAGCCACTCTACCTGGGCTAAGCTATTGTCTCTATCAGTCCTATGACTTTAGACTTGCAACTTAGCTTTTTTATGCCACAGTTTTCCCATCTGTAAAAAGGGGATAATCCTAGCATCCCTTCCTAAAGGCGTCATAAGGACTCAAGTGCTTGGAACAGTTGCTGGCCCCGAGTAAATGCTACATGGGTGATAGCTATTCTAATTGCTGATGTTGTTATTATTATCATTACCTGATGTGAGGCACACTTAGTTCATAGGTCCTGACAGTGATGCAGTGAAAGGAGAAAGGTATCTAGCAGTCTTGACTTTCATCTGTGTTGTAGCTGCTCTTTAACTGGTTAGGAGTTATCATCTGAAGATTAGTTCTCTATATGCTTTTGAGAAATGATTTACATTCCGCTTTTTGATGGTCTGGGAAACAATCACTCTCACAATGGTGTCAAAAGTTGACTTTTAAACAAACATGTTTGGAATTGGTTTGCTGGTGCATTCAAATGACTCAGGGGGCTTTGTGGATTAGAGGATGGGGACTCAATCTTGCTTCTTCTGTCTTTATAGTCTTTTTTGTGTATTCCCAGACCTAAGTGGAACAAAAGGACATTTAAAAGCCCCTTTAGTTGCTAAAAGGAAGTTGCTGCTTATTTCTTATTTTTTTTTGAGTATTTTCAGTTTAAAAAAAATAAAAATGCACACACAACAAAGATTGTTGTAATTTCTTGCCTCTACTTGCATTCAATTCTTGTTTTTGAGTAGCTCTCTTTGTTTTTTATGTCTTGACAAGTTCTTTATATTGTTTCATGCAGTTCTTTTGTCCTGCCAGGCACTGCTTCTGCTATTTCCCCCATCTTTCAGATGTATTTACTGGGTTCATTTTCAAAGCTTTTTCCAAAAGCTTCTGTTCTTCTGTTGTCCAAAGAGTGATATCTTTGCATGGGCCTTCAAATCATTCTGAAGGAGTTGCCTTGTCTGCTTGAGACACCACTTCATGTTCTTTTAAATTTATCAAAACACTTACTATGTGCCAGGTATGCTGTTCTAGTTACAAATGTTAATTCACTTAGCTGTCATAGTAACCTGTGTGAAATAGAGCAATTATTACCACTACTTTACAGATGAGCAATGAAGCACAGAGATGTAAGCAATGGGCTCACAGCCACACAGCAGTGAGTGTTGGAGCTTGGATCATGAGTGAACTCAGGAACCTGGCCAGAGCTCCCCCTACGTCCAGAAGCCTTAAGTTTGGGTAAATGCCCAAGAAGATAAGCAGACCTTTCCAGTGCAGGGTGGATTTAGCTACCTGCCTGTTCTAGAGTCGTCCACCCAGAGCAGCCTTGCCTTCCCCACTGAAAGGAAAGAATATTCCCACAGACCCCACCAGATTCCTAGGGCTGACTCCAGGTAGCCCAGCCTTGGAATGAAGGTTTTGTTGCACAGACACTGGGCTGAGAAGCCTAGGGGCAGCCCCCATGAGGATGAGGAGAAGCACACTATTTCAGCCACCAGCCCTGTGCTCCAGGGAGCCCTGTAATTTGAAAGCCCTCTACCTCCACTTCCCTTTGGTTTTCCATAACTTCTTAGATAATCCCCCTTCTCAGAACACAGAGGGCTTAGAAACTGGATTTTCTTCCTTTTCTCCAAGCAAAAAGAAGAAGCCCCAGGGAGCCTGTTGATGTCAGTAAACAGGTCTGTGTGATTGGGAGCCTTCACTATTAGACAGCTTTTTCTTTCCCCTGATAGAGATAAATGCGGACTCAATGATAATGAAAACATCGTAAAGTGCCAAATACAACACATTTAGAGACAAATGCCAGAATAATTGCTTAAGTTTTGCTGCTAAGAAAACCAGTTGTTGAGTCCAGGCTAATTCTAGTAAGAAATTGGCATTCAGGGATTAATTGTTTAGAATATAATGACAGCTACAATCCAAACTAATGAGAACAGAAAGCAATTTATAAGTTGAATTTTGGGAATGAAATAGGCTTTACCAGGCTTTCTGGTATTAAAGAAAGAGAGAGAGAGAGAGAGAGAGAGAGAGAGAGAGAGAGAGAGAGAGAAAGAGAAAGAGAAAAGAAGTAGGTTTTTTATTTTAATTTTATTTTTTTTACCTTAGTACTGATTGGGCAAAATTTAAGAAAGCATTCTGCAAGAACAGCTTTTGAGAAGACTAGTCAAAAGTCTGCGCTGACACCTAAAACAAAACCATTTGATTGATGATTAAAAGCCTGGCAAAGCTCTTCCCAGAGGCCCTGAGCAGGTTTGGGGCCAGGAAAGTGGGGGTGAGTCATCACACATGGGGAAAGAGAGAGCTATAGCTGGGAGAAGTCTCGCTTATGCAACAGCTTTGACCTTCAGCAGGTCACCTCTCCTTTCTGAATCTGTCCCCTCCTGCAAAACCTTGGATGAGGTGTAGCACTTATCCTGCCAACCTCAATGGCTTATTGTAAGGATCAAATGAGAAGATACCTGGCAAAGTACTCTGTGATCTTTACATTACAGTGTGGGTAGAGAGTATTATTTGGATAAATTACCTGCTTTCTCATCCTTTTATTTGTTTGCTTAGCCCCGCCTTATTCTAAAAAGGACTTGAGGCAACATGCCTTTTTTTTTAAATTTCTTGCAGAGCTATGAACACCCTTTAGAATAACTCATGGCAGGTAGTGGTTTAACACCAAAAGAGACCCAGGATGGTCCACTAGACAGTAGCCTGTGGGACCCAGAAGGAGAAGAGCCCTTGCCTAGTCTTCAAGTTACTGAATTGCTATGGATAAATGGCAAGGAGGAAAAGAAGATGGGGTAACCCATTCATTTGTGCATTTATGTGTCTATTTATCAGGTTTCTGCTATGAGTGTATGTTTATTTACTGAGGGCCTGCTATGGAGAATGGCGCTATTATGTAGAGATTTTTAAAACTCTCCAAAGATACCTACTTAATGAGAATCTTATGGGAGAGGTCCCAAATTCTTTACAAGTTTCCCTCACTTCCACCCCTTTTTTTCTAGCTGACATTGGTGATATAGATGATGCTGATTAGGATTCCCCTGAATTCTTTCAACAAATTGGAAGGCACACTCCTCAAAGTTCCCCCACAAATAAGGACTCCCCAGGTTGCCTGCCAGGCTTGAATAGTCAGAGGAGGTTCTGAGAATAGCTTTAGACCTAATGCTCTTAGGATAAAGGCAAAGTCAATGGAAAATCACAAATGTTGGCCAAGAATGTGGAGAGATTGGAAATCGTGTGCACTATTGGTCAGAATATGAAATAGGCAACTGCTGTAAAAAACTGTATGGAGGTTTCTCAAAACATTTAACATAGAATTACCATATGATCCAGTAATTCCACTTCTCAATATGTACCATTAAAAATGGGATCAAATAGGTATTTGTATACCAATGTTTGTTGCAGCATAATTTATAATAGTCAAAAGGTGGCAACAACCTAAATGTCAATCAACAGGTGAATGGATAAGCAAAATGTAGTCTGTATATACAATGGAATATTATTCAGCCATAAAAAGGAACAAAAATCTGATACATGCTACAACATGGATGAACCTTGAAAACATGATGCAAAGTGAAATAAATCAGACATAAAAGAACAAATATTGCATGATTCCACTTATATGAAATATCTTAAATAGGCAGTTTTTATTTTTTTAAGATTTTATTTTGTTATTTTTAGACAGAGAGGGAAAGGAATAGAGAGGCAGAGAGGGAGAGAGACATCAATGTATGGTTGCCTTTCACCTGCCTCCAGCTACGGATTGGGCTGGAGACCTGGCTTGCAACCTGGTTATGTGCCCTGGCTGCAGAATTGAACCAGCGACCCTTGGGTTTGCAGGCCAGTGCCTTATCCATTGTGCCACCAGCTAGGGCCTTAAATAGGCAAGTTTATAGAGATGACAATTAGATTATAGGTTACCAAGAACCAAGGGGAAGGAAAAATGGGGAGTTATTGATTAGGGTGGTTCCTATTTAAGATGATAAAAACAGTTCTGAAAATAGTGGTAGTAGCTGCACAACATGTGAATGTAATTAATGTCACTGAACTGTACACTTAAAATATTAAAAAGAGCAAATTTTTCAATATACATATATGTATTCCATTTTCATACCATTGCCTATAATGGGCCCTCACTAAATAAATATATGCTGGTAAAGTGAACTTGAGAATGAAGAGAATTGCTTCTTGATTGACACAGGTGACCTCAATTCTGTGGAACCACCCTTAGACCAGACAAGAGGGCATCCTGAGCCCCAAGTTCTGCAAATCTCACCTCATCTTCATCAGGGTGTGCCCCACCCCATGGGGTAAAGGATTGGCAGTCCCAAGTGAATGCCTTTACCTTGAACTCTCATTTCCCTCTCCAGGCCTCTCTCTGGATATGCTGAGTTTGTCTTCTGCAGATCTGTCCTCCCAGGGTTCACTGTGCCTCCAGCATGCATGCCCCTAGGCCTCACAGGTAGTCCAGGCTTCAGTTTTTGTGGAGACTGTGAACAGAACTTAGCTATACAGGTTCTAGTGGCCACATATATACAAGGTGTATCCCAAAAGTATCAGCCACATAACTGTTTTAATTATATTGACATCAATACCTTCGGGATAGACCTCATAGGTCAGGTATGAGATGGAGCCAGAGATGGGAAGAAAAATGGGGTGGGCTGCCGAGGCTGGAACCATGACTAACTATCTCCACTGCCATGTCCTAGAACTCTGAGCACTCTAAATTGAAGATTGGCCTTCTTTTTTTCTTCCCCATGAAATTTTTATTAATTCTTTTTTTTTTTTTTTTTTTTTTTGGTACTACGCTGTGTTCCCTTCCAGTCTCTAACTGGAAGGGAATTTTTGTTTTTCGTTTTTTTTGTTTTAAAATTAATTTAATTTTATTGTTGTTGTATTACACACATCCCCTTTTTACTCCCCTCTGTCTCCTTCCCTACCCACCTACTCCCCCACAAACTCAATCCCACTTGTTGTCCATGTCTGTGGTTCTTTCATACTAGGTTCTTGGCTAAACTGCTCCCCTTCTTTGCCTCTTCCTCTCCCCTTCCCTGCCCCCCTTCCACCTGCCCATTGAAGGCCTATTCACTGTATTCATATATATGGTTCTGTTTCGCTTGTTGTTAGTTTTGTTCATTATTGTCCTGTAATGGGTGAGATCATATGCTATTTGTCTTTCACTGACTGGCTTATTTCACTAAACATACTTTCCACCCATGTTGTTGCAAAGGTTAGGAGTTTCTTCTTTCTTTCTGCTGTGTAGTATTCCATTGCATACATGTACCAAAGTTTTTTGACCCAATCATCCACTGATGGGCACTTAGGCTGTTTCCAGCACTTGGCTATTGTAAATAGTGCTGCTGTGAACATAGGGGTACATAGGTTCTTCTGAATTAGTGTTTCGGGGTTCTTCGGGTATAGTCCTAAGAAGTGGAATTGCTGAATCAAAAGGCAGTTCCATTTTTAGTTATTTAAGGAAACTCCATATTGTTTTCCAGAGTGGCTGCACCAGCCTGCATTCCTACCAACAGTGCACCAGGGTTCCCTTTCCTCCACATCCTCCCCAACACTTGTTTGTTGATTTGTTGATGATTGCCATTCTGACAGGTGTGAGGTGGTATCTTATTGTGGTTTTAATTTCCATCTCTCTGATGGGTAATGATGTTGAGCATTCTTTCACATGCTTCTGGGCCCTTTGTATGTCTTCCTCAGTGAGTTGTCTGTTCAGGTCTTTTGCCCATTTTTAAATTGGGCTGTCTGTTTCCCTGGTGTTGAGTAGCATTAGTTCTTTATATATTTTGGAGATCAAAACCTTGTTTGAGGTATCATTGGTAATTATGTTTTCCCACACAGTTGGTTCCCTTTTAGTTTTGCTGGTGTTTTCTTCAGCTAACATAAATGTTTCAATTTCATATAGTTCCATTTGCTGATTTGTTCTATTATTTCCTTTGCCCTTGGTGAAGTAAACACATTTCTGCATAGGATATCAAAATTTTTACTGCCTATATTTTTCTCCAGGACCTTTATTACAGCACTGCTTATGTTTAAGTCCATTATCCATCTTGAGTTTATTCTGGTGTGTGGTGTAAATTGGTGGTCTAGTTTTATCTTTTTGCATGTTGCTGTCCACTTCTGTCAACACCATTTGTTGAAGAGACTGTTTTTACTCCATTTGATGTTCCTTCCCCCCTTGTCAAATATTAGTTGACCATAGAGTTTTGGGTTAATTTATGGGTTCTCTATTCTGTTCCATTGATCTATTTGTCTATTCTTATGCCCGTACCAGGCTGTTTTGATGACAGTAGCCTTGTAGTATTGTTTGAAGTCCGGTATTGTGATTCCTCCTACCTTGTTCTTCTTTCTCAAGATTGCTGTGGCTAGTCGTGGGTGTGTTTGGCTCCATATAAATTTAAATTTTTGAAGTATTTTTTTCTATTTCTGTGAAGTCTGTCATTGGTATTTTAATTGGGATTGCATTGAATCTATAGATTGCTTTGGGTAGCATGGACATTTTAATGATGTTCATTCTTCCCATCCATGAACATGGTATAGGCTTCCATTTATTTGTATCTTCCTTGGTTTCTTTCTTCATTGTTCTGTAGTTTTCTGAGTACAGGTCTTTTACCTCCTTAATTAAGTTAATTCCTAGGTACTTTATTTTTCTTGTTGCTATGGTAAATGGGATTTGTTTTTTCACTTCTATTTCTGTTGTTTCATTATTGGTATACAAAAATGCTTTTAATTTCTGGATTGACTTTATACCCAGTTATTTTGTTAAATTTGCTTATTAGGTTGAGTAAGCCTTTGATGGAGCCAATCGGGTTTTGTATGTACACTATCATATCATCTGCAAATAATGACAGTTTGACTTCCTCCTTTCCAATTTGGATACCTTTGATTCCTTTTTCTTCTCTGATGGCTATAGCTAGAACTTCCAAGACAATGTTGAATAGAAGTGGAGTGGACAGCCTTGTCTCGTTCCTGATCTTAGGGGGAAAGTTTTCAGGTTTTGTCCATTAAGTATGTGGCTTCAGGTTTCTCATAGATGGCGTTTATGATGTTGAGGTATGCTCCCTCTATTCCCATTTTGCTGAGGGTTTTTTTTTTTATCATAAATGGTTGCTGTACTTTATCAAATGCTTTTTCAGCATCTATTGATATGATCACATGGTTTTTATCTTTCAGTTTGTTGATGTGGTATATTACATTTATTGATTTACAAATGTTGTACCATCCTTGCATCCCTGGGATGAAGCCCACTTGATCATGGTGTATGATCTTTGTAATATACTGCTGAATCTGATAGGCCAATATTTTGTTGAGAATTTTAGCATCTATGTTCATCAGAGATATTGGCCTGTAGCTTTCTTTCTTAATTGTATCTTGCCCTGGTTTTGGGATTAGAATAATATTGGCCTCTTAGAAAGAGTTTGGGAGTGTTCCCTCTTCCTGAATTTTTGGTATAGTTTGAGAAGGATAGGAGTTAGTTCTTCTTTAAATGTTTGGTAAAATTCACCTGTGTAGCCATCTGGTCCAGGGCTTTTGTGCTTTGGGAGATTTTGGATGACTTCTTTAATTTCACTAGTTGTTATTGGCCTATTCAGGCTTTCTGCTTCTTCTGGGTTCAGTTTTGGTAGATTATACATTTCCAGAAATGTGTTCATTTCACCCAGATTGTCATATTTCTTGTCATATAGTTGTTTGTAGTAATCTCTTACAATCTTTTGCAATTCTGAGGTATCAGTTGTGATTTCTCCTCTTTCATTTCTGATTCTGTTTATTTGGGTCGTCTCCTTCTTTTTCCTGATGAGTCTGGATAAGGGCTTGTCAATTATCGTTTATTTTTTCAAAGAACCAGCTCCTGGAGCTTTTGATTCTTCAAATTGTAGTTTGAATCTCTGAGTTATTTAGTTCTGCTCTGATCTTGATGATTTCCTTCCTAATACTTGCTCTGGGCTTGGTTTGTTGTTGCTTCTCTAGTTCTTGCAGCTTTGTGGTTAGGTTGTTTTTTTAAACTTCTTGTAACCTTTTTTTGGAAGGCCTGTATTGCTATAAATTTCCCCCTGAGAACTGCCTTTGCTGTGTTCCATAGGTTTTGGGCTGTTGTGTGTTCATTGTCATTTGTTTCCAGGAACTTTTTGATTTCATCTTTGATCTCATTGTTGACCCCTTCATTGCTTAAAAGCATGTTATTCAGTCTCCATGAGTGAGAGAATTTTTGGGTTTTCCCCTTGAATTTGGTTTCTAGTTTCAAGCCATTGTGATCTAAGAAGATACTTTGTATGATTTCAATTTTCCTGTATTTGTGGAGGCCTGTCTTGTGACATACCATGTGGTCTATCTTGGAGAATGATCCATGTGCATTTGAAAAGAATGTGTATTTTGCTTGTTTGGGGTAAAAGACTCTGTATACATCAGATAGGTCCATTTCCTCTAGAGTGTTGTTCAATGCCACAACATCTCTGGGGATTTTTTGTTTGGAAGATCTGTCCATTATTGATAGTGGGGTATTAAAATCCCCTACTATTAGTGTGTTGCTCTCTATGTCTTTCTTAAAGTCTTCCAAGATTTTCCTTATATATTTTGGAGCTCCTATGTTGGGTGCCTATATGTTTATTAGAGTTATTTCTTCTTGATGGGTTGTTCTCTTAAGTATTATGAAATGTCCATCTTTGTCCCTTTTTATGGCCTTCATTGTAAAATCTATTTTACCTGAAGTCAGTATTGCTACTCCAGCTTTTTTTTGTGTCCATTTGTTTGATATATAGTTTTGCATCCCTTCACTCTCAATCTGTGTTGATATATTGTTCTGAGGTGGGTCTCTTGAAGACAGCATATATGTGGGTTATGTTGTCTTATCCCTTAGGCTACCCTATGTCTTTTGATTGGTGCATTTAATCCATTTACATTTAAGGTTATTATTGATTGATACTTATTCATTGCCATTTTCTCTCTTTGTGTCTGTATTCCTCTTTGGCTTTCTCTGTTTCTTCATTTTATTTGTTTACTTATTTTTATAGTAGACCTTTTAGCATTTCTTGCAATGCTGGTTTGGTAGAGATGTATTCTTTTAGTCTTTTTTTTGTCTGAGAAACTCCTTATTTCTCCTTCTATCTTGAATGAGAGCCTTGCTGGTAGAGTATTCTTGGTTGCAGGCCTTAGTTTACCATAACTTGAAATACTTTTTGCCATTCCCTTCTGGCTTGAATTGTTTCTGTTGAATAATCATTTGATAGCTTTATTGGAGCCTCTTTGTATGTTATTTGTCTTTTCTCTCTTGATGCTTTTAGGATTCTCTCTTTGTCTTTGAAATTTGCCATTTTAATAATAATGTGCCTTGGTGTTGGTCTGTTTGAGTTGATCCTCATTGGGACCCCCTGTGCTTCTTGAACTGGATTAATGTTTTCACCCATCATGTTAGGAAAATTTTCTATCATGACTTTTTTGAACAGGTTTTCCATTCCTTGTTTCTCTTCTCCTTCTGGTATCCCTATGATACGGATGTTGTTACATTTCATGTTGTCCTGCAGCTCTCTTAACCCCTCTTCTGTCTTATTCAGCCTTTATTTATTCTCTTGTACTACTCTTGGAGTATTTGTCTACATTATCCTCCAACTCGCTGATCCAGTCCTCTGCTTCCTCTAGCCTACTGTTGATTCCTTCTACTGTATTCTTCAATTCAGAAATTGTATTCTTCATTTCCTCCTGGCACTTATTGATAGTTTCCATGTCCTTTTTCATGCTGTTGTAGTTTTCAGTAAGTTCCTTTTAACTTCCCTGGAGTTGTTTGTAATTTCCCTGGAGTTCTTTGTAGTTCTCCTGGAGTTGTTTACAGTTTTCTTTGATGTGGCTGAGCTTACTGAGCTTCTCTATCATCATTCTTTGGAATTCCTTATCTGATATTCCAGGTGCCTCTGTTTCATTTTGTGTTCTTTCTGGGGATTCTTCCTTTCCTTTTGGTGATGGACTGATTCTTTTTTTCCCC